>DF243439.1:2698-39521 GCA_000507305.1 Breviolum minutum Mf 1.05b.01 | reverse complement strand
GGGGGGGGTACGGGCATATATATATATATAAATACTGTCAATTAAATTTCCACAAATATGTATATATATATATATATACACTTATATATACATACACTTATGTATGTATATAAATATATATATATATATATTTGTTCTAGGTAGTGGTTGAACCACCCAATTTGGGCAATAGTGCTGCAAGTCCAAAATTGAATCCTTTTTCTTCCAAATTTGGGGGGCAACAATTCCAAGCATCTTTAAAACAACCACCTAGTGTATGTGTAGTATCAATATCAAATATATAAATACACACTAGCAGCATTAAATTAAACTTATGCTTGCTGAGCATCTCAAAGTGTGAAACCCTTTCCCAGTAGAATCCTCAATAGTCACTGACTTGTTGTTGTTCCGGGCACTCGGACTTCTTCTCCTAAACTGTTGAAGCTAAAGTCTTACTATAGTTAAAAACGGTGTGAAATCTGACCACCCCTCACTGGCCTGTACTGGCCACCTAAACTGAGCTCCCTAATTCGATCCACTGCTGACCCAACTGTTGCTGTTAGGTTTATATCTTTTAATCACATCTTTGGGTCGGTCATCAAAAAAAAAAACTTGCCGGTTTTGGGCTCGTTGAATCAAAGCGCCATATTTCTTGAAAAAAAGAACCAGCACACAGTCTCCAAGTAATTGTTCATATCACCATGTAGTACGGCCAATTTTCGGGGGAGTCGATGTTTCCGACCCCCATCCGCCTCCGACCGGGTCCCAACGCTTCCGCTTCCCCGCTGCCTTGCGGTGGAGGCAAACACGTTAGGGTGGTGTGATTTTCAACTGATCATTGCTTCAACCAAGCTGTTGATTGAAATCTTCGAAAAAAAACTCCAAATTCTTGGAAATGAGTCACCCAAAAAAATACACAGAAAGAAAACATGTTGGAAAGATCTAGGAAAAGAAATGACAGAAACATTTCAGCTAGGTATCAGTTCTCATATTTTCAAATTCTATCCGGAATACATGGAGGTCTTGGTTTGAAATTCACTCAATCCTTCTGACTTCAGGGTTTAATTCCAAAGCAACACATTCTGGAAGCTGAAAAAGGCCCCCCCTTTTTCAAAAGAAGAACATCTACAAAGTATCACAAACTACCAAGTGTTGGGTTCCATCTTGGTTTTCGGGAAAGGTATGGTGACAAAATCCTGCAGCAGTTGATAGCAACGTCAGGGCTTTGATGATCTCAGTTGTCCACTATACTCCAGTCCTATAGAATGCTTACATGAGAACATGCACTACGAGGAAGTACCATATACACCATAAAACATGTCAATTTTGTGCATGATGGGGAAAGAGATGTGCAACATTTGGGAGCTAGAAATGATAAATATTGAGAACATGATCAAATCAATTGGAGAAAAACAGACAATTCATCTGGATTTATCCGGGTTTACCACTCAATAATGATTCATTGATCAACTAGTTGTGCAAACAATCCGTTTTTTTCTCAACTCTTTCTGAAGACTGAAAACTGAAGGTGTTTGAAACAAGAAGTGAGGTCACGGTTAGTTCTGGTGTTTCATCATATCTCGGATCCCCAACTCCTTCCCAACTGCCCTGACCCTGCGAAAAAAATCTGAGGCTCGGAACGACAAAGTCAAAGATGCACCTGCTGGAATCGGATCCAAATTTGAGGCGAAGCTATCCCAACTCTCCCTAAAAATACATCCGAATATAAGCAGAAAGCACCAGATGCACCGGTGGAAGTTGAAGGTGAAAAAGACATGACTGTCCAAAAATGGGTATCAAAATGTAGCTCCGAAAGTTTGCAGGTAAGAGAGATGGCTGGTTGGAAAAAAAACGCAAAGTTTCAAAATTTGTGGGATTGTTGTCAGCAAATGCAATCTTCACAAGGAGAGAGAGGTGAACGTAAAATTTTGTTTGAGATCACCAAATGATACCAAATAATGGAAAAAATCCGGCTCACCACCTGGTATGTAGAAATCCGATTGATTGGTTCGTCAGATTGCTTCCACCAATTGCAGGAGAGCCAAATACAAATACTTAGCCAAAAAAAGTGTTCTTCGACCTGACAGAAGATCAACCATATGCAAGCAAACAGAACCAACTCCATAGACCTGTTGTATTTTGTTTGGTGTTGTTTTGTGTTGTTTTTTCGTGTTTCTGTGCTTTTGTTCACCCCTGCTTCTAGCCTCAAAAGTTGAGGTGCCTCTTCATGAAGAGAAGAACGAAGAAGGGAAAAAGAAAAATGTTTTACACATATATTACATCAAATCTTCAACATTGCATTTAGGTACGTATATATATATATATATCACCAACATCCTCATCATCATCATCATCATCATCATCATCATCATCATCAAAGATTCCCAGGTACCAGGTACACCAAAAGGTGGTTTTTTTTCACCACCAAGTCCCAACTCCCAAAACCCCCCAAAACTCCCCGAAACCTCCAGCAGGCCGTGGGAGACACATAGATCCAGGAGTCTGAGGTTAACAAGGTGACTGGTCACAAGGGGAAAACCCTAACCCTTTTGGAGGCCTTGGTGGGTTTTCTGCTTGGAGGATCATCAGGAAAACATATAATTCCCCCAGAAAACGTGGTGAAAATAACCCTTTTTCCCCCCTTCAATTTTTTTTGTAGAGCCATAATTTAAGCCATTTGGACCCACAACCCCAGTTTTTTTTGGGGGGGATCTTACGTCCGAAATCATAGTTGCTAACTACTAACTGCGATGCTCCTCAAAGTTTGTACGGTTTCTGATTGGTGGTGGTCATGAAGCAGCAGATTCCTGGATTCGAAAAGCTGTTTTCAGAATCTCTTTTTGGCTAGGAGAAAAAAACACCAAAAGAAGTCGTCCTTAGCGTTGAAAATCACTTAAAAATAGTTTTGCTAAAATTGATACTGCTTGAAAACAAAGAGGATTCTTCTCCCATGGTCTTGTTGTATTTTCATCCTTCTGGAACGAACTGGGTCTTATCTTCACCCCAAAGGATGCTTACAATCAACATTGTTTTTTTTTATCATGGATTTGCTTGAGATGCTTGGGAAAACTAAAAAAAACTTCGAAATGGTGGTTAAATGTTGATTTACCACGATAAAGAGTTAAAACTCGCCTTAAACAAATCCAAGTAATGGGATATATTTATAGCTAGGTGGGTGTATCTAATTTCATTGGTTTACGGAGTGCCTTCTACTGCAAAACTTTCTGCGATATTTCGCTACTAATCCTGTCTAGACCACTGCAGAAACTCTCATTTCTAGTGGGGCATGTCTGCAACAGTCTGTGTTGCATTAGTCCTTTGACTACCCTGAAAGCCAAAGAAAATAGAAAGAATAATCCCCTGGCACTCTGGATTACAAAGCCTTACCACCGACAATAGTCTTTAGGACAAAACCATTGAAATAAATATCAAGTTTTCAAAACTTCTTTACTCGCAGGAATTCTGTGAACAGCTGAAATAAAACAGGGTAGCAACTGGGTTATCCTATAGGTGATGAATCCTGCCCCACGGGTCTTTCGGCAAGAGTATGAAGTTGTCCTTTTGAAACAATCCCCATCTGTAGTTTTGAATCAACATCCCCATGTGTAGATATGGAAAAACATTGAAAAGTTTCAAATCTCTATCAGCTCGATTGGGATGAGTTCAGCAAGAGGATACTAAAAGTATCGTTTATGAAGCTTGGAGCGATACACAGCTCCACATAGCTTCCCTTATGAACCATTGTTCCGTACCCTGGGAACCAGGATATCCCATCTGGAGAAAAGGAAAATCATCTTCAAAATGCACCTTCAAAAAGGGTATATGCTACTTCCCAGGAGGGTATGCATCCTTTCCAACCACATCAGTTGTTTTTCTGGGCTTACCAAACCGAAGCAGGCAATGCCACTGCAGGAACAACTGCAGGAACAACTGGTGCAGCATAAGCTACCTCCGATGATGAATCCAATCACTTCCACCCCTCTACTTGGAGGATCATCCCAAGGTATCGGAAGTAGTTAATAACCCCCTTTTATTGGCCATTTAGGCGATTTTAGAAGGGGAATAACCCCAGTTAGGGGACGTACGATCACCATGGATATTAACCACTTACTAAATGGATGATCCTCCACAACTTGCAAAATTCACCATGAATGGAGGTAGTTCCCGCTGTGTTTTGAACGGATTTCCACCCTTCGATTTGCGTGCCAGTAGCCAATAAACGATATAAGATACAAATTGTGTTGTTTCTTTTCTGGAAGCTTTAAGATTCAAATTCGGTGTTCAAGAATACTAGTTTACATTGTCTATATCTTATATCATGGATTGAATTTAGGTTATATAACATTTACTGATATCTAAGAAAAAACAGAACCATCTACCAAAAAAGCATAATCGTCAGGCAGTGCAAAAAGTTGCTAGTTGCTAGTTCCACTGGCGCTAACTCCCCCTTCTGAAAATTGTTCCATGTTTCCGTTGGACTATGATATTATAGAGCCTTCATGAAAAGTTCCAGGTTCATCCATATTTCCTATAAATCAATGGGAAGAAAAAACATCAAAGATCTGATCAGATCAGATACCCTCAAAACCTGGTTGAAAAAACACCAAAACACTGTGTTAACAAAAAAAACTTCACTTTGGCTCCTTCCCCACCAAAAAAAAACCTGTCAACTGTGCCATCACATGCCATCTGATAACTGGGAGCCTCTTGACCCGCTTCTGGAGCCAGCCTTACCTCGATGCTAGCAAACATCCGGTGAAAAAAATCAACACTTGTTTTTTAATGAAACGATTTTTAGCAAGAAGAAACAGCCCTCTTGCGAAGAGTCAGAAAACAAAAAAAGCTGGAGAAAGAATTGGTAGTAACTAGTAACTAGTAACTAGTAGGCTTACCTGGTAGGAAAAAAACGTGGAATTTCATGGTGAAAGTTGGTTCTTTTTTCCGAATTCGATGTCCCAGGGTCTATTAGGAGCTGGGACGATGCCAGCTATCTCAGGGTTGGGGAGCATGCATTCCACCAATCCAACACCAATCCCTCCCAAAACGGAGGAAAAATCCCCGAATCTCATCATTCAAAACCCTTCCAAAAGTTGTACTGAACACCTTATGTTAGAAAAAAACACATGAAAAAAAAAACACACAAATCAAATCAACTCAAATCAAATCAATGAGGTTTTTGAAGAGTGTGAAGTTGGCAATTCTGAGTGGCTGGGTCCACCAGGCACGTGATCCCGGAAGCGGAACGTAGCTGGGTCGAGGTTGAGAAGGCCTTAATTACCATCGATCAAAACCCTTGGCTGACATGGAAATTGAGTCGTCCTGATTGCTTCATAGGGATCCTTATCTTGCCGAAAAAAACCATCCTCATATAATGAGTGTTTATTTATAAGTGGTTATTTGGTGAGAAGCCAAGACTCAGCCAATGGTTGGTGGTTTGGGATATTTGGAAATTTCCTAAAATGGTGGTACCCAACAACCATGGGGACTGCTCAGATTGTGAATGTTCCAATGGGGTATGGTATTTTGATGTATCTTGTTATTTGGAAGCCTCAAAAAGATGCCCGAAAGTTCTAGCGAATGCCCACCATAATTGACCACCAAAAAAAGCGCCAGTACGAATGTCATGTTTGAAAAGAGCAGCAACAACAACAACAACAACAACAACAACAAGAACAAGTAAACATGTCCCAATGGTTTGGTCTCTTCCATGGGTTGGTGCTTTTTTTAATCCAATCCCATTCTACAAACCCCATGCGCCAATCCAAACGATGGCATGCAGTCTCAATCATGACACAGCCTTCTGTGCTGGGGATGCATCCTTGTAAGAACAACGAAGTAAGATCAGTAGGATAGAATGCTCTTCAAAGACTTCAAAGAAACAAACCTCTCCTAAATCAAACGCTACATTGCTTTCTCAGTGGACATCAAACACAGAAGGCAGAAGAAGGGGCCAATCATAGGTATCTTTCATCATTCATCAAGACTTTCCAAACAACACGATTCCGCTTGCACCTTGCATGTGGACATATGAAAATGCCGAAAGAAGTTGGGGACATGTTGAACTTCAATGATTCAAATGATCAAGATCGCTCTCAAGGTCTTCACGGCTTCGTGGTGAATATTTTGTTGCGAATGGCTTTGGGTTTGGCATGGCTAATCAGATTTTCCGGCCTAGATTTCTTGCCTTTTTGCTGGAAGGTACGCATGTTCTTTTGATTCAAAATTGGTATAGCCATCAATACAAAGGTGACTATCAACCATCAATTGCCACAATTAGTAATTATATGATGTGTCCGACAGAATCATACGATCTTTCTCCGCTTCTCATGACCAGTCAATTTACCCCCTTTGTCTCGACTGTTCAGAAATTGAAATAGTGTTTTTTTCTACCACCATTGTCCTTGAAAAAGACCCGCCACTAAACCCTTATGCTTGGGGGAGTTGACATGTTCATATCTTCCGCATCGCCAAATCAACCCACGAGGTCACCCGAACTGTGCGTGTGGAACTGCAGCTCCCTCTTCCTGTTCCTGGAACCACAGGTCACTCTTTTGAGAGTTGGATCTCTGTGAAGGAGAACAAGAGGTAATTTTTAAGGCATTTCACATGACCTTCGCATTCTTAGCTCCAACTCAAATCACATGTTCCAAACATTTCACCCCATCCCACCGCCTGATGCCATGCATTCACAAGCAGCTCTGCCTGAGGGTCGATATCATTTTGTTTGGTGTCCCTACAATATTGAAATTAGTCATGTGCATTTGTAAATATGTATATACAGTATGTCTATATATGTATCCATGTAAAAAATGATCATATATACATGTAGGTGTATAAACTTATAATTCTTATGTACGATATATAAGTATACTAATATGTAATATATATATATTGCATTAAGCACCAATGTAACATCCCCACCCTTGTGGCCTGTCTCTCCAAATCAGCCAGTTGTCGATTTGCCATCCTCCGCAGCTCATTGAGTTGAGCTTCATGCCTTAAGAAATGGCTCGGCTTCAAAAAATCTGCTGGTGAAGAATTGTTTGTTTACTACCATACAGTTGATGGTTCAGAAATCCGGCGATCAACAGTTGAGGTTGGTAGGTTATCCCCATTATTTACAAGGTTTTAAACATCCCAGGTGGTTGTTTGGGATTTCTTCCATGAACAGTCTACACTCCGGAAAATCCACCATTTGTAGATGTATTTCCTATTGGAAAAGGTGGATTTTGCAGTTTTACGTTAGCTTACCGGAGGTTTTTACCATATTACACCCTGGGAAAATAACATGGTTCACCTGAAAATAGACCCCTGGAAAAGGAGATTCCTATTGGAAACCATCGTTTTCAGGGTCCATGTTAATTTTTCAGGGTGTACTACATGTTTGGCATATGTTTATCATATTTTCCTGACGTCTTTACCATCTTTATCATAGTATTACCGTATCGTTTATCATATGTTTATCATATGGTTATCATATGGTTATCACATGTTTATCATATGTTTATCATATGTTTATCAGTTGTTTATCATACGTTTATCATATACTTATCACATGTTTATCATATTTGCGCCGTACCATATTATTGCGACCATAGTACTGCCATATGTTTATCTTTTCATTACCATAGTATCATATAATTATAGTATTGTTGGCATATTATTGCCAACTTTTCATGCATCTGGTGCAAAATTGCTCAGGGTCATTCTATGAAACCAACCCTTCAACAGTGCACTCAAAATCTTCCGGCAAATCACTTTAAAGTGACCAATATAGATTTGCATCAAGTTTCATTTTTTCCAATATGGATAATGTCATGACCTCCTGTTGGAAAGAGCTGTAAATATCAAATTCGAATTCGTTTCATTCAATGGTGTCAGACTTGACAATCATGTTCCATGCCGCAAATGTCCTTGAAAATCATGGGCTGAGAAAACCGGTATGTTCACGCTTCCACTGTTGAACCTTTGACCCATTGGCACCAGCCACCGGTTAGTTGGGCTAGTCATTTATTGGTGTTTTGAGCTTAGGAAATGCCTACACCAACCTGAACAACCAACTACGTAGTAAACGAAACAGTTTACGCCCCCCAAAACAACGATGAAAACCCAAAACTGGTGGTTTGTAACGGTTTGTAGATGTTTCTCCTTCTCCAAGGAAGCATTTTCAGGTTCCATGTTCTGCAGCAGAAGGAGTTGGGGAGCCCATTGGCTTTGGGGCACCAGCTCATTCTCACATGTACCTTGAAAATAGGCCGGGCCCCAAAAGGAAAGTAGTCTTCTAACCATCTTTTTCAGTGGCTATGTTAAACTTCGGGGGAGTATCATGTAAAGTATCACCTTTCTGCGGAAGTTTTTGGATTTGCCTTGGTATTGCACTGAAGATTGAAATATTGGATCTAGCTGAAAACATTTACTATAGAATTACCCTCCAGGAAATTAACATATCCCACCTGGGGAAAATCTTCAAAATGGACTTTCAGGGGATATGTTAGTTCCCAGGAGGGTAATTATTGCTATTAAGGCTCCTTGGTCTTTTTTGCCCTAGCACTTTACAGAACTGTTTTCTTTTTCCATCGCAATCCCCCACCAAAATCCTGTGTGTTTTTGTCAACAATAATATCCGTTGAAGCGTGCTGACATTCCTACCAAAATTCCCGCCAAGTATTTCACCTGCATCCGTCCCGGTACCCTTCAGGGAACTAAGATATCCCACCTTGGTTAAAGGAAACTCATCTTCAAAAGTACCTTTGGGAAGGGATAGGGTAGTCCCGCCAGTTTTACGAAAATCAATATTCACCCGCACCAAGGGTAGGGCTGATCACGGAGCAAGGTTTCTTGCTCTTTGACCTGGCTGTTGCGTCGCTGAACTTTATTTGTTGGGGATTGGAAAATGAAGGTGAACAGCGTCTCCCTGGTTTTTTGATGTTGTTGCCCCCTTCTGGCTCTTGTTTTGACGTGCTTTCCATATTTGTGTGTACATACGTCTGATGATATTTACAATAATTTTGACTAAAAACAATAGACTATATGTATATATCTGTCTATCTATCTACCTATCTATCTGTCTATCTATCTATCTATCTATCAATCTATCTATCTATCTAGTCTAGTCTAGTCTAGTCTAGTCTTATCTTATCCTATCCTAGGAACCGGTGAGAGAATCGATAGGCGAAGCAAAGTATCTCAATGTGGGTCCTTGGAGGGGATCTTCGGGAAGAAAATCCAAAGGAAGCTCTTGACCCAAAAATATGAAAATTAGCTGAAGTAAAACAAGGAAAAACACCAAAAGTTTCAAAAATTTCTAGAAAAATTCTAGATTTGAGTGATTTTTTTCCAACATTTCCTTTGGAGTAATGGTTGTCACCAAAACATCTTTTAGTGTTTCATTCACTTAAAATGACTATGTAACGTGAGTTCCAGTTCTAGCTGTTGAAAAACCTACCACAGAGGTCTGGGACACCGGACCATTCTGGACAACGTAATGTCATACCTGAATTCGTCACCAAAAATGGTGCCATTGATATCTGTTTCAAGTGAAAACCTACTGAAAAAGTACACAAGATCAGCTGGAGTTCTGAAAAAATCATCTGGACTACACAAACGAATCTCCGGAAAAAGCTCACTTTTATATTAGTCAACATGGTGCGAAAGTCCCAATGTTGTTACAAGGGGTCGTTCTTTTGACGAAACGACTCCACGGAATCTGACATAGAAAATCTGGAGGCCCAGAGGATCCATCTTAAGATAGATTGCCAGTCCCATGAATCGGAGGTGTTCAAGGCCAGGCACTGACTTCGTTGATGGCTTGCATTCGCATGCAGGTTGTCCTCTCATGTTGTGCATCAAAAAATGGAACTGTTGCAGTGCGCGTTGAAAATAATTTTTGAATAAAATTCCCTTAGAGGGACGCAGAAAGTTTGAAAGCAGGTTCCCTTTGTTGGGTGAATATCAAAACATGCTCCCAGGACAAAAGAATGAAATCTGGAAGACTTTGCCGAAAAGCAAATCCTTCTCTGACTCACCCCAAAAAAAAAACACCAGCTTTGAAATGCCCACTCAAGATCACTAAAGCACAAATCCAGAACCTACTCCCCTGAAAATCAATGCTTGGAAGATGTACGTATTCCATATATTGAAATAGTCCCTTTTTCGGGGACGAATTCGTGGCCCGTTTTCGGGAGCGAAAACATCCCAAATCCTCCCATACCTTCCAATTGGCTCCGTCAGACGTTTGTGCTCTTTGGAGAGCTCTTCCACGCCCTGACGCAACTCCTTTTCCAAGACTTTGGCATGAACCTCCTTCAAGCGGACAAACCGGTCGACGCAAAGCAGGGGGTTTTGTGGCTTTTTGAAGGGCCCAAGGGAAACTCCAAGGTTCATTGCGGTGGTAGAACCACCCTTTTCCATCCTTTTCCTACATGAATAAACTCGTGGAAAATGTTTGCTTCTCGAGTTATCGAACCACGACAAATCCGGTGGTTAAATCCGTACAATGGGGATGTGCTTCGTGAGATGCTTCGAATGTACCATTTTTTGTGCAGAAAAAGTGGTAGAACAAACAATTTTGCTGTATCCATTCAAAAGGAACAGTATCTGGAAGGCATGTCCAGCAACCAAACCAAAGCACCTTTCCTGGGAGTTCTGTCATGTGTCACAACGCACAACGTTATCAGAAACATGAAATTATGTATGTGTACTTTCTCTTATATCATGGTTAATAACTCATTGCATATCATTTATATCATAGAAAATCATATGATAATTCTAGGGCAATTGTATAAATATAAAGATAGGTCATGTATAATATATATAGAATACATATGTGTACAGATCTCACATATATATATATAGATAATTATCGTATATAATATGTATAATTTGTAATTATCATGTATACATGTCCATAATATCCGATCCACACACATCGCCATGTCTTTGTTCGGCTCGGCTCCTTTTGTGCTTGTACGGAATCTGGTGTGGGCAATCCACTGGTGAGGCATGGTACCTCGAAGTCTGGACTCCATACATCATCGTTCTTCGCCACCTACAGGTCGGCAGAAAATCGCAGGTTGTTGGGTGGGGAGGGTGTCATTTGAAAAAAGTGAAATGTTTTTCTAAGGCTGGGAACAGTTTTAAAAACAAAAATGGTCAAATCTTTGCCTGAAACTCAGCTTGATTCGACTTTGATGATTTTTGTTGGAATCTGTTGGGGCCCGGGGCTTGGGATGCGGTGGAATCTTTTCGAAGGGTAAGTACCAGCTGCTGTGTTTCTTTTCAGTCAGCTGGTGATTGAGGTTGATGGTTAAAACCCACTCCCAAAAGCAAGACATCTCAGACTAACCCAACCAACCATCCGCCTGAAGCATCCCAGCAACCCCAAGGCGAAAAACGCCGGAACACCGACAGCCGGAAAAAGGTCAAGGATTGTTTCGGGGTGCCGAAACCCGCACATGTTAGATCTCTACTATGTCATACCTGATTTAGCTTCATCTGCTTGCAAAAAGATTCTGACTGTTGGAGATCTCTCAAAGTTTGCGGGAGATTCTAATGCCCCCCAGGTCCACCTTGTACCGTATAGTCATCCAACCAAAATTGATTTGGGCGTATTCGAAGTACAAGCTTGTCCCCCCCAAATAACTCTGAAATTCTCAAGCACTTTGAGAAATACCCCATTTGATATTCTGTATGCTTCAAAACCAAGAGTTTGGGCCCCTGCCAAAAAAAACTGGTTTGCAGTGAAAAATGAAGGAACCTTCATACGGATTCACCTTCATGATTGCCTATTGCCTTTTACCTAGGCTGATTTCAGATCAGCTTCCTTTGAACCGCAGGGTCTTTTGTCGATTTGTTTCCTTTTAAAAAAAACTGGCTGGGTTCTTTGTTTTTATGGGACCCGTTCAAATCTGTTGGAATTGAACTCAACAATTTTTGAAAAATGTGGGAATATCATGAGTAATTCATGGTTTTTTTGACCGTGTTTAAATGACCAAACCCAACAAACAAACACCCAACATTACCAATGATTCATTCTGGTCAATTTTCATCCATCAAAATTTTGTAAATTCAGGATGAAACTCAAAGATCTTGCGGATCTTGTGGAGCATGGAACTGTTCCGGTGTTCAAATGCACAAAACTAGATGTTTGACCGAATAAATCTTGCACTCTTGACATGTAAAGGTTAGATGTCGGGACCCCAAATCCGGATGGCAAATTCACCATGTATTTTGAGACAAAACACCTTCCTCAACACCCAGAAATTTGAGTACATCATTGTGACCACACAACAAAACCGTTTCCCCAAGCATCTACCAATAGGAGTCCGTTCTATTGCTGACATCCAAAACCATGTCTTTCCACTTTAACCATCCTCAAGTCCACATGGGTGGACGACCTCGTTTTTGTTCCAGATTTTTTTTGGGGGGGGAGGGGTTAGCTCCCAAGACTCATGGCAACCAGTAGTTGCAAATGGCCAAACAAGTCACTGGTTTTTTAGATCTCGCAAGTCCAACATGAATCAAAGAAGTTTAGGTTCTTCTTTGACAGGATGTTGATTGAAAAATGCTCAGACACCGTGTCATCATCTCATCATTTGGAGGCTGGGGATGAATCATCCCCATCCAAAAACTGCTCCGGAGCATTGCCCAACAACACCCTTAAGCATCGGCCCTGAAACAGCAGCACATGAAGCAACTGCCATTTTTCGATGCACAGCAACACGAATGAATGTCAACGCGGTTCAACCCGTCCAGCACCGTGAAAATTCCCCAACGGCTGGTGGCGGATCGTCCAAATCTACCGGTTTTTTCTCAGGGTTTCCAACAGGACCTGAGTTGATTCTCTTGGAGGGAGGGATGATGTCAACCGGTACATCAAAAGTTGTTGGATATGCAGACAACTTTAGATGAAGCTGAAAAACATTCTATGTATATGTAAATATATGGTATTTTGTTTAAATGATACACACTTCATTAGATCTTTCGAACTTGGGAAAATGAAAAGAAGTTGTGAGAAAATGCGATACCAAGGTCTTCAAAACAGCCATCCCAGTCGTTTTAATGCAACAAAAACTCACCAAACAGTGTCACACTTCGGAGTAAGATACGCATCCATCCGTACCATATAAGGGATAAGCATCTGCTTGCATGAAAGTCGACATGGAAATCGCGGGGTTTCTGGAGGTCAAAGACCAGCTGATTTGGGAAGATTGGGGTCTTCCCACTTTAGCAGGGGAATACCATTGGAAATCCAATCCCATCCTCCAGAAGTCCAAAAAGGTGGCCTTGTTCAAAGGTCTTCAAAGTGAGCTTTTTTTTTTGGTGCACCAAAATTGGGGCTGCCTTTTTTGCATTCTTCATGTGGGCCACGAAAAGAAAACTCTTACTTTCCAGTGAATCCTGGTTGCTTAATTCCGGGATCCTTATTTCATGGTTTATGAATGTTTATGATAATCCTCACATAATTGGGTAAAACATTCATCCCCTATAAACCCGAGAAACCAAGCTTTCGGGGCCCGTTTTTCAGGACGCTCATGTGGTCCGAATGTGGTCCTTCCGCCTTCGTGCCATCCAAGGGTCAGCGGGAAGATGGAGCATTGCCTCCTGACATGTCAGGCTTTTGAAGCACCAATCTCAAATCAAACATACCCATCCCTGGCAACACGAAAATCACATAAAGGAAACTTCAGTTTTTGCTGTTTGACGATTTATCCATTAATTTGAAGCAAAACTTCGTCCCATGGTGAATGATGGTGCTTCAAAACTTCATTGACTAACGACTCAAATGTCTTGGTGGACATGCTTCTGTTGAAAAGATAGAAAAGTCATCATATTACACCAGCATAGACTCCAGATAGCATGTCTGGATTCAAAGGAGATTTCTTTATATGTGATGCTCCAACTCTCCCTTTCCCTTCGAGTGGGGTTGATAGCACTCGAAAGAGACTCTTTAGGGAGTTGCAATGGTGCTAGGTGCAGAAAGTTTGCGTCCCAACAATGATCCGAATTTGGTTCAAGTATTTACAATACAACAATCTCTTCCAACAAAAAAAACAAATGAACATTTGAGATCTTAACAAGTTTAAGAACATCTTTCTGGCAGAATTCATCTCAACCAAAAATCTCAGTCCTGGTATGGATGAAGGGAGGTACTTGAAACTCCGGGCCAGGCTTCGCTTCCCGTGCCCTTCCCGAAGCCCTTACCGGATTCACTTCTGGGACATCCTGCCGAGACTTGGATCCATGGAATCATGGATTATTAATGCTCCCATGTACATCCCTGAAGATGAACGGCTGGGTTCCATGTCCTCATGGAGGTTTGGTTCAGATCATGTTCCTTTCGAAATGGGCGATGTGATGCGATTTGTAGGTTCCAGCCGTTCATCTTCCAGGTGTAAACGTTGAGCAAAAGGAAATATATAACACTTAAGAGATGGCATGGATGGCCAGAATCATGCCTTGAGTCCGTTTAAAGACTTTGTGTAATCTGACGCCATCGAACTTTACTTGCAGAAAGGGGGTCCTGGAACAGGAGATTTCCTTTTGAAAACCATCATATTCACATTCCATGTTAAATTTCGGAGGTGTAATAAAATCATGCGCTTTTTGGGAGAATCTATTCACTGTGACGAATGATGAGGTCAACATCATCATATTTCAACTGTGGATTGATCTCCCGTCTGGTTTGCAGCTGCACACTGTTGATGATGATATTGGTGATACAGTTGATGGCTGAAATCCTGCACCAGTTGATAGATAGTTTATCCCATTATTTACAGGGTCTTATACATCGTTGGTGTACAGTAGTGTTGGTGATGATGATTCTTGTTTGAAAAATCAAAGAAAGATTCCTCGGATTTTACTTTACTCCAACCCTCACTTTCGCACACGAAAAAATATTTGGTCAGAATTTCCACAACGCACTTTCAAATTTAGACTCGCTGTATGGGTCGGGAAGAAATTGAGTATGACTCGGTGACCCAATTTGATCCGTCCGTGTGGTTCACATAAAATGGGTTTTCATGAAGCAGTTCATCGTCCGTTACATAGTGGATCTTCACTTCGATGATCGGTATCTCCTGGTATATCTGCAAATATAAATATGTATATATATATATATATTCTCACATTCCAATATTATCTTTCCCAAAAAAAACATCAGCAACGTCTCTTTTAATCCTTAGTTCCTCAACCCAAACAATCCAACAATCCATATATGGTATCTGTTCCTACATTTACTATAGAAATAAGCCAAATCTGGGTACATATATCTGTCCCATGGATGATACTGTTGATGGTTCAGACATCCCAAACAACCACCTGGGATGTAAACAACCCTGTTTTCTAATGGGATAGAATACCAACCTCAACTGGTTAGCAGGATTTCTGAACCATCAACGGTATGGGCAAGCTAAGATGACACTTTTTTTGCAAAATCCATGGCGTCCAATTTCCCACGTTCAACCTGTTCTCGAGAAGACGCATCACTGGAAACCAGCTCCTGGAACATGTTTTGTTGGTGGGCCCTGAAACCCTGTGATGTTTTTTCCACAGAAAAACAATCAAGCAAAAATATGGATGGTTTTTTTTGGTGAGTTTTGTTTCTTTGGGAAGAAAATGTGAGTTGTTCTTCAAAAGGTATCCATAATACAACTGACCCTTAAAAATCCTTCAAAAACTCATCATCCCTGAACCCTGACTATCGTAACTTTAGGAATGACGTTACGGCCTCAGCAGGTGACACCTTGAAACTGATCCAGTCTTTTTGTGAAACCCTTAGAGACAATGTTGGCATCAACACATGTTACGACTGTAAATTCTATTGCTTTAAAGTTTTTCATCTTGCTTTTCGGGGTTTTGTGATAACTTCCTTCTTTTCCAGCTTTGCCTGGTGATGTTTATCGCCATTTTTTTTAGACAAAACAAATCCACCGGTGATCTCCTCATTGCATCGTGAGCGCTCATCACGCGGATCTGCACAGGTTGTCCGAAAAATCTGATGTCCATCCACCAGAGGCAGAGGGTGGTAGCAGTACTTAAGGGTTTTTATTACTGCGATGCATGACTACAGTTGGTGGATTAAATCTTGCATCTAGTGCTTCTGGTGCCTCTAAGTACTTCTGGTAGTTCTAGTATTTTTCTCAATATTCCCAGCAATCAGTACTACTATCCCTGGGGTAATTGAAACTCCGAAATCAAAGAGGATGTGTTTTTCAGTAGCGTCAGTCTTTTCCTCTCTGGCTGACCAGGTCTTTATCAAAAGGAAACATATCAGAGATGATTTGCATTCGACAAATGACAAATTCAGCCAGTCAGTTTAGTAAACATCCCATTTTGGAAAAAGGCCAGTGTTGTTGTTTTAAACGTAACCAACTGGTACCTTCCCACAGTGAAACGACCTGGTCCAAAGGCCAAAAAAGCTATCGCAGCTTCCTTGCTCAAACCTCAAAAAAACGACAAGCTGCTGAGGGGAATACATGAAAGTTGAAGAAAAAGGACGCTTGGCAGAAGTTATGGGTTAGGAACACCCTGCAGGAGATTACTAAGAACACATTTAAATCACATTAGACAAAAACAAATGAATTCTTGGCATTTTCTCTCTATTGCCTTTTTCATGGAGGAATTCTGGCTGACGCTGCCGTTTTTCGATCAATGTGATCATTGCATCTGATCCAATAATCTTTAATCTTCGATTTTGCATTTCAAAAAAAAGCACATAAATGGAAAGGTACCCGTACACATGTGCAATATGCATGCCACTGCTTTCAAAATATTGCAGTATCCTCGGATTGTCCAAGTTTACTTTGCAAACATTGTGTGTTTCGGACCCTTGATTTAAACATGTAATCCCCGTCTATCGAGCCGAGCAGAAGTGAACAAGAAATAACATCAACCCATGTGACCCAAGGAAATTGCGCAAAAGCCACCACATCATCATCATCATCACCATCATCACCGTCACCATCACCATCACCATCACCATCATCATCATCATCATCATCATCATCATCATCATCATCACCACCATCTTCACCATCATCACCATCATCATCATCACCACCATCTTCACCATCATCACCATCATCATCATCATCATCATCATCATCAATTCCATGGACAGCTGTCACATCTCGGGAACCCTCACCCTGGCGCTCAGGGACACCTCTGTTCCGGTCCACCTTTCGTTGTCCCCCAGTTTCACCCGAGAAAAAAACAGAAAATCCCATGAGAATTTCTCCAATCTCCGAAAAAAAACAGCAAGGATGGTAACTAATACGTGTAGGAATGAGAAAATCTCATGAGAATTTCGGAAGGGTCTTGTAGATTTCCCCCATCCTTAACCACTTGACAACCCCAAAAGACTTCGTAGAACGGATCTTTTTAATCTTCTCAAAAAGGCTACGCTGGAGCAAAATCTGTCGCTGCAATGCTGCCACAAGGCATCTAAAAAATGAAGCTGGGAAGAAAATAAAGTTGAAAGATCTACAAATGTACACAAGTATCTGACAGTATCTGCATGTTTTCACATGTTTCATTTTCCTGAATAGATTGCTATAATGCTAGAAATTCCTTTTCACGACTTTTGTTGAATCATAACGAGATTTAAAAAAAAACGACATGTATAGAGCCTGTACACTCCAAATTTTGCCCATAGATTGACTCAACAAGTGTTGGTTCTCTGGGACTCTCAGGATGCCAATGGAGTCTCTAAATGATTCATTTACAAAAATTCCCCAAGGCCAAAAAAATGGTTTAACACATGTTGGGTTACTGCTACTCCGGGAGCACCGAAAAATGTCCACAATAATGAAAAAACACATTTGAGCATGCAGTTGTTTGTTCAAAATAATGGCATAGTATTCAGAGTCGAAGGATGAAAATGCCATGTGTTTGCCAAATCAAAATGGAAAATCCCGAAGAAAACAAGTATTGGGAAGCCCCAAAAAAAGAAAATCAACCACCCAGTTTGCCAACCACCTCAACACCACCTTTTTTCCTGGAAGTTTTCCCCCCCCACGCTGCGCAAGGAAATTTTCCCACCTCTTGGATGGAAGCTCTTAGGGTAAAGGAGCTTTGAGAGCCTGACAAAGGCGAAAAATGAGAACTACGAGTCCCGGAATTCGCAATTCTTCGCCCCGGAATTTGCTGCTGTTTTTTTACCTACCCACCAACCCGGGTTTTTTTTTGTCAAAGGCTTTTCTTTGGGGGGACAAATCTGTGGTTGATTCTTGGTTGAAGGGTCCCAACATTTTTGAGTCCCCATGTTTCCAAACATAAGGAGAAAGGGCCATGTTGGGGGGGATACTTTGGATATCCCATATGGAAAAATCTTCAAATGCTGCAATTTTCCCAGTTAAAGCTATCTTTGTTTATTCCCTGATCACAGATCCTGATCCATCATTTCCCGTGATGAGATTTTTCACTGATTTAGGCAATACTAATGTGTGCCTCCCCTACATCGCCTCCATTTTTTGGTGGGGAATTTACCTATGCACAGCTTAACTATACATCTACGGTTGATGCTTCAGCTCACCATTCAGTTGAGATATGGTGCCAAAGCCGTCCATCTCAACTGCTGCAAGCGCCAAACTTCTGAAACAAAATTACCAACCACACCCTTCCAAAACCACCAGAAGTTCCACACCCTTCCGTTTCCACGTTTCCCGGAACTTTTGGAAATGAAAAAAAATCTGCCGAAATAGGGTTAGTTGGATCATTCTTTTTCTTAAAACAAATCTCCACCTTTCAGGGAACCATTTTTGTTGGTTGAAAACTTGGCCCACCGAATTCACCAACGAATCCCACATCTTCCGGCCAGTCTCTTGGAGTCAAAGTTTTCCCCTTCCAAACCGGCGTTTTTGCTGGGCATGACGCATCGTTTGGGTGAGATTAGGTTTGATGAAATAAGGGGATGCCATCCAACCACCGTTTCAGTCAGGAGACCTCCATCAACCCAAGAGATTTTTGGTGGATATCTTCCCGGCATGGCGAAGAATGGTCAGAGGGTGGTTTTAAAGGTAGTACCAATCAGCTTCTACAGCGGTGCAATCATGAATTTTCATGCAAATGTTCGGCATTTATAAAACTGTGAACAAAAATACAACAAAATCTGGGGCCCTTCAAAAAAGGCATGAAAATTGACGGATTTTGAGCAAAGATCTTTACCACATCCTTGATGCTGTGGTCGTGAATGTGCATTTCTTTTGTTTCTCTGTGACTCATGGAATTCTTGCAGCTCATCGAAACCTCATGGGCCAGGCGGCTATACAAGTTTACCCTTTACACATCCCAATCCGAAACAGAATCCCACCATCCTTCCACCAGTGTGTGGTTTGGTTCATTTCCAGTCATCAAATTCGTGGTGTGTGCATCCGCATCGACCAGAGATATGGTGCCTCACAAAGTTGGAAATCTTTGGCCCCTAGAAAAAGTTGGATCCAAAATTCATTTGGCCCTCCTGAGAAAAATTGGTTGCCCTCCCTGAAACTAACATATTCCCCCCAAAAAACAAAGGCCGAAACCCAAAAGGAAAGGATGATCTCCCAACCACCAATTTCCAGGTGATAGTTTCAAATTTTGTGGAAACGCATTCAAACGAACCTCCCCCGCATTGTCTTTTCTCAGCTTTTGGCAACAAATTCTTTAGCAACAGATTCATGGAACGCAAATTTGATCAAATTTGTAGAAAAACAAATTATCTGAACGTCAATGGTTGTGAACAGGGTGAAATCACCACTCAACAAATCCGTTTGGACAAACCATCAGCTGGATATTCATGGATGGTTTGGTGGTTGATGGTATCAAAAATGGCATGATGTATGATGCTACTATGATACTAGCATGGTATTGATATATTATAACATTAGCAACCCCCAGTGGCGCAGCAAGGCCTTCCGCCCTTTTTTCTGTTGCTCCGAAGTGTGCGCAGCTGGGCCACACCTTTGTGCTCAGCTTGCATCAGCAGATCGGAAGAGAAGCATGCATCGCTCAAGGCAAAGGAATACCTAAAAACACTGGAAGTGTTGGATTTTTTGGGGGAGGGGAGGAAGGCATGAGCCATATAGTGTTGACCAAAAGATCTGGGACATCATTTTGGGGGGGAAACTTCTGAGCATAGGAATATCAAACGACTTTCCCTTGAAGGTGTTCCATGAAAGGAATCATGAGAATATGATAGAATATAGTCTCTCATTGGCAAAGAACAAGCAAAGTGTATCAGAGTTAGACAGGGGTCATTACATTACCAACCCAAACAATGCAGTGTTCTAAGGGAACTCCCGCAAATTTAGCGTAGATGTGTATTGTTTGATTCCCCCAAAATGGGTCCCATTTCATGACCCCCCCTGCTAGATCAAAGCCACAGTTTGTGTCGGCTAGAGTTCCTCTGTCAAGTTATACCCCTGCAGAGTCCTAGTGATCAAATGGCCATCTGCTCAAGGTAGATTCGTTTAGACAAACGGAATACTGTTTGTTTCATGGTATCATATGCATAATTCCACTACATAAATACATTTCACGCAAATCCAAAATTATGTAATTATGTCATCACCAAAACATCCCCGACAAATGTTGTTTTTTGGCGCCAAACCCGCCAAAAAACCCACACTTCCCCCCGTCCACTTGGGTGAACCCAACGACAGCACGTCGGAAAGTGGCATCTGGACCAACAAAGTGAGGCCCTTCCAAGGCGGCAGCAAAACCCATGATGCTTTGTAAAAGGTATCTCCAATTCAAATGCAACTATTGTTGGGTACCTAGTTACCTATATTAAATTTCAGGGGGTTAGGTTAGGTGCAGTTCATTTATATTGGTGAAGAGTGAACAGGGATCGTTTGTTGCAAGGCGCATGAGAAGTCGCCAAAAATAGAATCAACTTGCTGTGCTGGAGGATTCATGTAGAACAAGTGGTAGTCCCAACCTCCCTAAAACTAACAGACCGTCGCCCCTAACAATTGGTCATCTCAAAAGGACATGTCATCTTCCAACCCTTGATTCTCAGGGGCGAAAAAAAGGTGGTTTCAGGATGTTTCAGGGAGGGTATGCCTTAGAAGATATCCCAGAAAGAATATGCGCAATGCGAAAATATATGGCATATCCCAAGGTAAACCACCAACATCTTCACACCAACTCACCATGGGACGACCCTTCATCTCTGTTTGTTCAGAAAACGTGACCTGTGGCACCAGAAAGGAAATCTCTCCTAAGGAAATCAAACGAAGATCAAATATTTGTACACAAGTCTCAAAATGAGGAACCTTTCCAAATCCCGTAGAAATGATAAGGTTTTGCAGGAAACCACCAGTTGTGGGGTCCGGAATTTTTAAGAGTCGTGACATCACAAAATGAAAATCCAATCTCACCATGGACATCGGAGTTTTGGGTCAGGAGTTGCTAATATACATGTTCCGAAAAATCAGGACCACTCGAAGAAAGATTACCCCCCTGAAGTTTAACATAGACCCTGAAAATAGGCCTTCCCAGGGCTATGTTAAACTTCGGGGGAGTAAAGAAACCTTCATCAACTCCTGAATGGCCTTGATGTATATAAATCGCAAACTTCCCCAATCTGGAGACATGTCATCAATCAAAAAACAAAAAAACACCTACACTCCTGAAGTGAAAAACATGGAACTTGAAAATACCCCCCCCCTCCTTGCATTTTCAAGAAACATCTACAATTTGGTTGTGTTGTCATGGATGGGTTTTTTGGGGTTGTAATCACCAATATCCTTGACAAAAACATCGACCCCGACCTGTGACCAGGAGGAAGATTGACTGCAAGAACTCAGCACAGCATTGTGTGTCGCCACATCCGATGCCAAGTCAATGGACTTTATGGCCTTTGGCCATTGCCAGGACTTCGAAAAAGAGCCTGGTAAAGTTGCGATTTGGGAGGGATTAGGAGGATTCATGTATAACAAGTGTAACGATATTTGTATAATATATGCATACAGTACGTAGTCAGGGCTCAAAGGAACATCAGCGTTGAATTGCCTTAGAACCCCAGAGTCTAAAGGACTCGCTTTCACTCTTGGTGGCAATAGAGGGATTCCGTTTTGCTGCCTTGGTGATCTTCATCACGGTTTCTTCTCCACCGTGGCATCGCCGTCGGAGGCAACAACGTGCAACTTCGCGTCGGATTTTGCACCGGTTGAGGGATCGACCGCAATTGTCACTCCAACAGGTGGATCGCTGTATTTCTGCACTGGATCGATTGGAATCTCATCACTCTCGCCCAGTCTACAGGAGCGGCGCCACCCCCTTTCGTCTTTTTCCACGCCTTCTCATGGCATGGCGAGATCGACGACAGTGGGATTGGAACGAGAAGAACGAGAAGAAGAACAGGAATCAACGCAGAGCATCAGAATCAAAGGACAGCAATTCCAACAAAAATGCCTTTCCGTCCTACGACAGAAGCTCTGGTGGTGGCTCTTCATCCTCAGCACCGTCTGCTGTGGGAGGTCCATCGCAGGAACAACTGTACCAGGCTCTTTTGGCTTGTGCAGCCAAAGATCAGTCTATGGCATCATTGGTGGAGAATTTGGTGCCACAGGCGGTTTCGGAGGATCAGGAGATTCGCAGCCAGCAACAATCTCTGAATCGTATCCGGAAGTGTCGACAGAAGATTGTGAAGAAGGAGGCACTAGTGAAAACCAAGAAAGAGCAGTGGACACAGTTCGTCGAGGACATGAGACGCCATATATCCTCGGAGAAGAGCCGTCACACTACAGAGGTCCAGACTTTAGAGGAAGAGATCACAGAGCTCAAGGAAGAGTTGGCCCAACTACGATCTGGTCAAGACAAGACAGAGCCAGACGAGAAGATGGACGCCTCCCTCGACGAGCTCCTCGACATCGACTCCGACGACAAGACCAAACAGTTGCAAGAGCAACTGGATCAGGCCAAGATGGAGGTTCAAGAGGCACAGAACGTTGCCTATGCAATGCAGGCCCAGATGCAAGCTTTCTTCGACTATCAAAAGCTTGCAGCAGGAGCAGCAGTAGCTCCTACCATGGAAGGACCGATGGTTGCACCCAATACTCTACCACCGAATGGGCCACACACCCCTCAGCGTCCCAAGCCACCTGGGCTTGCGGGAGTTCGCAGAGATGCGAGGGCACCTTTTGGGATAGTGCCCAAGGAGAAGACCACACCAAGAGACTCACCTTATGGAAGGACACAGCCTCCAGTGATCCCCTTGGATGGTGCTCTCAATGGCCAAGATGGGATGGATTGACCGACAACCGTCCTTGGGTTTCTACTTGCTGGAGCATATGGTACAGGCCTACAGCAAGAGTGTTGAATGAGCGACCAATTTCGGTAAGGGGCTCTGAGCTGGGGTTCTCAGGTTCCTTGACGAATTTGGTTGCTGCGGGTTCCTATGAGGTTTTGCCTTGTGGTGCGAATGAGATCCCCTCGGAAGCATGGCATGCTCACGTACCAAAGGTTTTACAGTTATGGAGCGGCTGCACAGACTTGATTGCCGCTAGTTTCACTGGGTTTACCGGTCCTGCTTGGATAAGTCAAACCTTCATCTACCTTCTTTGTGGTTTTGCAATCTTGAGGATTGCTACCTGGCTGATTTCCCAAAGTGCTAACTCACGTCGAGTAGGCACTCTGCAAGTTGGCCGACTTTTTGGACGTTGGTCATACTACCTCTTCCTCTACGTCACTGTCATGGGGTATGCAAGTGGCTCTGAGGATGAGGTTGTGAGGGCAAGTTTGAGGCAGAGGGCGCAAGCTGCTGCTGGGCAAGCTCGCTGGAATTGGGTCTATCAGTTCTATGGGCTTCCTCAACCGGCTCTTGGAGGTTTCTATGATGCTGAAATCCGTCGAGCTGAACGTCCTACACCTTGGATATCCTCATCCTTTGCACTACGGGTATGGCAAAATCGAGATGCGGTGAATACCCTACAATCAGTGGCCCAGGTTTGGTTCGATGTAGCGGGAGTACTACAAGGCGGACCTATGTGGCAGCTTCACGAAGCTCATGGATCAATCAGACGAAGTCTGGTTTTGAATGAAGGTGCTCGGCATTTCCTTCTTGTGACCTATGCCGAAGAGCGGGCACATTTGGGAGAAGCGGCCATCTTTTTGGAAATCATATGGAACGGAAGAGGACCACAGGATACGGCCACTACTGTCCCATGGTTTCCTCAGCAGATTTCGTCTTTGGGTATTCTACAGCGTGCTGGATTATTGAATGCTTGCACTTTGTCTCATCGCTGTGACATTGACGTGGATGGCGCATACCTCAATGGACCAGCCACTGCACTACGACATGGCTCTTTCGTTCAGATTGAGTTATTTCCCCGCAGCCCGGTTGTCAGTGATGAGGAGCCGGAACCACAGCCTATCCAGGCTGTACCCACACCGTCTATGTCTTCACTTACATCCAGTTACTCTACATCCGAATTTGCGAGCACCTCAGAGTCATCCGAACTTGCGGATGCGGATGAATATACCAGAGTGATACATCTCTTCAGACCTGCTTCACCTGGACGACCTACGCACATTCATGCCCTTACACCTCCAGGAACAAGGTCTTGGCGAACATCGGTCTTTTCTGCTTGGCCCAGACTGCGTTATGACCCCTGGCAGGTAGCTACTGTGCACCAATCTATTGCAGCTGAATATCCTCAACAGGATGATGTCACCTACTGTGTAGTAATTGCACAGCCTGACTTACCATCTCCTGCTCACATGGTGCCCTTGGTTGTGCTACATTGGCGGGAGTTTACTTTCTTTCGAGCCATCGTCCTCCCACGGTTTGCAACTACAGGACACGTTCTTGCAGCACTTGGGCTGGTTCCTTTTTGCGGGATTGATCAAGAACATTGTCCAGTATACCATAATGGCTCCCCTTGGTCACAGACCTCACGTCAGGCTATTGACCACGGTGACTACATTCGGGTCGCACCTCGGCTAGTGCCATTTCCAGGACTCGAAGAACATTTGGCGCAGGTTTTCAACCAAGATGACGAGCTCTACAGGTGGCAACACATCGATCTTGTCGGGACAGCTCGTCTACGTGGAGACTCTGCACAAGCAGCTTCTACAGTGCCAGGACCCTGTCCAATTCCTAGGGTTTTTGCGGCTACAGACCTCTATTGGATTTGCATGGGGTGGTTGATGTCCATTGGTACCTTCTTTCTTCTACGATGCCTTTGCAAGAAAGAGGGTAGGCTTCCTCCGTGCTCAATCAAAGTTGTGGCTCGCCGTTATAGACTACCAAAGACGCAACATGTCAGAAGACACCGATGGTACTCGTTCCTCTTACCCATGCTGATTGTCTCGCAGCACTTCCATGGCAGCACGGGCATTCTCTTGAGAACAGCTACTCCTAGCAACGCAGAAGCAGACCAGTCGAACTTTACGTGGCCTACAGAGCCTTTCAGATCTCTGCCACCCGTGAGCTCTGTTCCTTATGTGCTACCTGATGATCCATGGATCGGATTGCCACCTCCTGGGAATCCGCTTGGAGATCAACCGAATCTGAGGGCCTTACTTACATCTCACGGACGTCTCATACTTTCCTTCCTTGAATTTCGTTGCGGCTTTCTATTGGCTTCTCCTAGGGTCAGACCTGCGGTTGGATTTGCAGGTACGGCCACAGTTGAGACCTTTGAATGCGATGCTCCCCGTACTGGGAGTAGACCGCTCCCTACACCTGCTCGATCAAGCAGGCTTCCACCAGCTGCGTATGGAGTAAACGGGGCAGAAGACTCTACCATCCATGATCAGGATGTATTATGGCGTGGACCTGCACGATCGCTCCCTTCTGAGACCCTAGCTGCTTGTGACATCTTTACTTCTGATGAGAGGCGACGGTCTTTTGATTTCAACTCTGAGCTTTTGGAACTAGTTTCTAAAAGCCAACCTGAAGTCAAAGTACTTCAATTGGACAAGGCTCTTGTGAGAAAGCAGATTTCCTTGGCTGACCATCTACCAGGTGAAAGGTGTACAGGTGGCGACGGACCTAAATCACCGCGCTCTCTGGTAGCTGAAGTTTTACCCTCACATTTTGCACGGCCAGAGATCTCTGCTAAGCCTTCCATTGTCCATTTGCCAGATCAGGACCCCTCTAAGACTCATGATGGTACTTGCAGTTTTCCTTTTAGCAGTAAAGATACTGAGGATCTTTTTGTTGAATGGGATGTGACCCCCTTCCCTGATCTTCCCCCACCTTCGGACATCAGCAATGTGGTCCACTATGTCCTACAGCTCCCCTTTGCCCATGCAGATGACGATCCGCAGCTCTACATCTACACGGACGGCTCCTTTGACAAAACTACAGACATTGCTACATGGGCATTTGTGGTCTTTGCGATCAAGGACCAACAAGTCTATGTAAGAGATTGGTATGCTGATTTTATTTCTGTGGAGCCGATGGATTCTATGTGGCTCGGTGTCACGCACATGGGCATCCGTGGTGCTGAAGCTACAGCCATCATCTATGCACTTCTCTATGTCATGCAATGTCATCGAGCGGAAGCGGTTGGTATTTTTTCGGACGCATTATCCATTGTACATTCTACGACTGGTCATTGGATTTTACAGCCGGATGATTTTGTTGGTACCAATCTTCGAGCAGTTTTCCTGGCAGCGACAATTTTGCGAAAAGGCCTTTCTACAGATTTGACTCACGTAAAGAGTCACTGTGGTATCTTAGGGAACGAATTCGCAGATTTTCTTGCAGTCGGGGTACGTGAACAACGCATTGCTCCACGTCCTGTTCCACGTACTTTTGAATATTGGTTTCAAGGAGTTGATCCTCACATCCGACATGTATGGTTTGTCTTCGACTTACTACACCGTGAACGAGCTCTTCCTACACTTACAGGTGACGGTTTGTCGTGGTCTCCGCCTTGTAAGACAGAGGGATGCGATTGGCTTCCTTGCAAACCCTTATGTGAAAAATCATCAACAGTACAAAGATGCGATATCCTGCTCAAGTGTGTCCAATACAACGTTTGCACCCTTCGCAAACCGGGAGCTACTGCATACATGAGGGAGCAACTGGAACACTACAAGGTTCACCTGGCAGCCTTCCAAGAGTCACGTACACCATCCTCTGAGACGCAGGACTCGAATTTCATTCGTTTGATAGCTCCAGCTTCTGGTGGCCAAGGCGGATGTGAACTCTGGTTCTCAAAACGTCTCTCTCTGGGCACTCATGGTGGTGAACGTATTTACTTTTCCAGGTCGCAACTTATCGTTTTACATGCAGAGGCCGAAATGCTCTTTGTGGTCATGAACATTGCTGGGATTGAGTTTTTGGTTGTTTCAGCCCACGGCCCTCACCGAGCACATTCAGCGGACACCATTTGTACTTGGTGGGCAAAATTTCGACAACTACTACAGCAGTTTCAACTACAACGTCGCACTATTTTGTTTTTGGACGCCAATGCACATGTTGGACCATTTGACCCATGGGTTGGCAACATTGTGGAAGATGACTTTGACACTGCGGGACAAGAATTGCTTTCTATTTGCCGTGACTTCTCGCTCTGCATTCCTTCTACGTTTCCTTCCATACATTACGGTACCACAGGCACTTGGCAAGGGGCCGGAGATTCTGAAAACCATTCAAGGATTGACTATATCTGCTCCAGTCACGATTCAAATCTGACATGGCTGGACACATGGATGGATGCCAATCTGGACCCTGGGCATTCCAAAATGGATCATATTCCTTTGTATGGGAGGTTCACCTTCCAACATGGTGCTATGGTTTCCTCTTCCAAGGCACCAAGATTTGACAGAGAACGCATAGCGGTTGCTGCTCCGGAGGATTGGAATTCTTTCTTTTCAGATTGGCCCACTATCCCATGGAACACACCGCCGACAGAGCATGCCCTTATCACCGAACAACATTTACATCGCAAGCTCCAAGAAGTCTTTCCACATCGGCCACAACATCGCAAAGATTCCTTTTTTAGCGAGCAAACCTGGGAAATCTATGCTCAACGCAACTCGCTGAAGAAAAGCCTTAAACGATTTCGCAGTTCACTTGNCTTCGAACTTGTGCAATTACAACAGGCCTGGAGTCGACTCTGTGGTGACAGGTTTTCCAACGCTTCTATACTATCTTGTCTTCTTCGTGGAGCGGGAAGATACAAGCATCTCAAAGAACTTTCTAACCAACTCCATCGACACATTGCCCAAGATCGTCTTCGGAAGATTGATGATATCACCAAGGAAGTTCAATCTTGTCGCCCAAAGGATGTTGCAAAGTATTTGCGGCCGCTACGGATTGGAAAACGACAAAGATCCATTGGTCAGAAACAGCTACCTATGATCAATCTCGAAAGTGGCAACATTGCTGCTACGCGAGAAGAATCCCAAGCAAGATGGCGCCGACATTTCTCCGAGCTGGAAGCCGGTGAATCAAGTACCCTGCAGGAGCTTTACACGCAACATCTTGACAGCTATGGGGCCTCAGACACTTCCTTTGGAGACATTCCTTCCATTTTCGAAATGGAATATCAGATGAGGAGGGCGAAGCCAAGGAAAGCAATGGGATATGATTACATCCCCGGTGAACTACTTCGAGGAGCACCAGGACAGATGTCATACCACCTTTATCCTCTGGTTCAAAAGATCGCACTTTGGCAGTTGGAGCCCTTACAGTTCAAGGGTGGGCGTTTAGCCACTCTCTTCAAGAAGGGACTTTCTACTGAAGCCGAAAATTATCGTGCGATCCTTGTGTCGTCCAGCCTTGGAAAATGTGTTCACAATCTTTGGAGGAAACGGTCACTACCATGGATGCGGGCAATGGCAGATCCTATGCAGATTTCAGCTACCAGTGGAGCGTTGGTTGCACAAGCTGCTCATGTCATTCGCCTTCACTTGGGGCATGGACGCGCCAATGGAGTTTCCTGTTTTGCAGTTTTCCTCGATATACAGAGTGCATATTATCGCCTACTTCGACAGCATTCCATGGACCTTGATTTCTCAGACCTTGGAATCATGACTTTGATACAACGCCTTGGACTACATGACCTCGACTTTGATGCGGTTGCTAAAGCTTTGCAACCCTCGCACAGATCGAGTGTCCAGGCCATCTCCATTGCATGATATCCCTGTTTCATTCCCAGACGTGGTTCATTCTTGCTGATGATGACCGGCTGGTGACCACACATCGTGGCACCAGGCCGGGCGATGGTTTTGCAGACCTGGTTTGGAATCTGACATACTCGAAGTTCCTTCACAGGGTATCGGCCAAATTGGACGCGACAGGTGCCTATCAGCCACTCCCCTGGAATGGCCTTCCAGGCCTTTTATGTTCCAAAGGAGCTCAAATGGTACAATACTTCACTACCACATGGGCCGACGATACCGCAGTCATGGGGTGGTCTTCCAATGCAATTTCAGTCATACCCACGGTGCAGACCACTACTGAAGTGCTCTATGAAGAGCTCCTGAAGCTAGGTATGAAACCTAATACCAAGCCAGGAAAAACTGAAGCCATTGTCGATATACGTGGCAAAGCTAGCGTTCCTTGCCGTCAACATCTTCATCATGGGCTCAAAGGGCGCATACCACTATGTTTTTCGGAACCAGGGTTGGAAGACTTGAGGACGGTTCCTTTCTACAACCACCTTGGTGGTATTGTGGTACACGGCAGTCGACATCTCACCGAAATCAAACGCAGGATCGCTATGACGCTTACATCCCTCACCACTCACAAGACCAAAATTTTTGCCAACCCACGGGTTGATCTGGCCCGAAGGGTCTCTATCTTCCGTGCTACGGCATTTCTGACTATGACATATAATATTGGTACTTGGTTGCAGCTCACACAATCTGAACAACAAGCGTGGTGCAGCGGAGTCATGAAAGTGTATCGCAAGCTCCTGTCGAAACTATTTTCAAGTGATCAGCAATTTCATTTTGACGATGGCCGCGTATTAGCCATGACAGGCCTTCCGCATCCTGATGACCTGCTTCACTATGAACGCCTTCGACATTTTGGTTTGGTGCTTCACCGTCCCAATGACGTCTTTTGGGCACTCGTGGCCAATGAAGGAACATGGCTTGAGCTTGTCCGAGAAAGTTTTACATGGCTTTATCAGCAGATTCAGGGCCTCACCAGTCTTCCCGATCCCAGTCTTGTACCAGAAGCATGGCATTCGCTCATTTGGAATACACCACAACGCTGGAAGGGAATTCTCAAAAGATCGCTTGCGCATGCCACTGGGCAACGCGAAATTCAAGCCTATGTCAAAATCTTCCACAAGGATTTTTTCCAGACTTTGGAAAGTGCAGGCCTGATATGCACAGAAGAACATGTAGTACAGGCCTCGGACCCTCACACATGCCTGTTGTGCAATAAGACATTCACTACCTTTACAGCGTGGGCAGTTCATTCTTTCGATGTGCATCAGAGGGTGAACAAATTCAGACAACTAGACACTGGTTCGGTATGTCGTGCATGTGGCAAAGATTTTGTCACAAACAGCCGACTCGTGATGCATTTTCGCGGCAGCACACGGTGTGCTTCAACTGTAGCTGCACAAAGATCGTGGACCACACCACAGCCATTTATGGGCAGTACCAGTGTACGCTCTACTATGCTGGAAGACTCGATGAAACCGTGGATCCAAACGACTTCTGATCTTCTACCCCCACGACATGGTACTCCTATGACATCAGCGCAGCTCGCACTCATGACGTTGATGGCAAGTATCGAATGGGATGCCCTACAGGATACGCAGGGTGCCTTTGAACGTATCAAGGACTTTGCTCACGCACACCCGGTGCATCTTTGTGAAATCCGTGAAGTGGTTGCTGCTTTTAAACACTTCCACCATGACATGACTGCTCACGCACATCTGGATTCTCTATTGCGACAAGCACGCATATGGTTTATGACAGAAGACAGTGAACAGATCAGCCAAGATGAGTGGACTCAAGCAAGGCAACAACGCTACATTGACTCTCCAGAGCTCTGCACCTATGCCCACAAACAACCTACTCCGAGGAAATCGCCCAAGATGTTATACGTTCTTCACCTCTTCAGTGGGGTTAAACGTACAGGTGACTTTCACAGCTATATTGATGCCTTATCGGACAAATTCTCTGGGATTTTTTGCCCCATTTCAGTGGACATTGCACTTCACGCCACGCATGGAGACCTATTACGTTTCAAAACGCAAATGTTTTGGTTGCAATGCGCGGCAGACGGCAAAATTTTCTTTGTCCTTTGTGGACCACCTTGTGAGAGTTGGTCTGCATCTCGCATGAGGTATCTTGAAGATGGAACAGGCCCACGACCCATACGTGAGTCGTCATCATCTTCTCTTTTGTGGGGCAAGGCTCAACTGACGTTGCGAGAGATCAAGCAGATCTCGTTCGCTAATCGACTTTTGCAGTTTACCCTGCTCATGATGAGCAGACAGCTCATCACGGGGAATTTTGGTATTCTCGAGCACCCTGGTTTGGCTACACCACGGCATGGACTACAACCACCAAGTATTTGGCTCTTGCCTTGTATGCGGGTGATTCTCCGACATCGCTGTGCGCGGTTACTGGATATTTACCAGGGTTTCTACAATGCCATCAGCCCGAAGCCAACTACCTTTTTATGCATTGCGGATCCAATTCATGCTGATCTTATCGAAGAGGCCTTGACACATTCGCGTACACGCATGAGTTTGCCACCCGCACTTCGCATGGAACGAAGGAAAGACGGAACCTTCTCGACTAATCCTCTGAAAAGATATCCACCTGCGCTTTGCGCAGGCCTAGCGAAGGTGGTCGGGGTCTGTTTTTCCATGGACCGGGCTTCTTTTCTCAATTCTACTTCCGATGATGGCATCACCGCAATAGCTGCTGCACTACAAAGTGGGTACGAGGAGGTCAAGGACTCCACCCTTGCTGACGATGCGGCGGACTTCGCTACCGATGCCTATGACGGTTGTGCCGATTCCTCTACCCCCCTTCCTAGATGTCGCTCCCATTCCACCGTTGATCTTCATGATTCATCCGATGGAGTTGTGTCACGTTCTAGTATTGGGGTGTGTAAGAGGGGTCCAGATCTGCATTAATTGATAATTAGTCTTGCAATAGGCTGCGCCGAAAACTCCGGCTCTGTGTGCCTCGTGGAAAAAAAAANCATTCCACCGTTGATCTTCATGATTCATCCGATGGAGTTGTGTCACGTTCTAGTATTGGGGTGTGTAAGAGGGGTCCAGATCTGCATTAATTGATAATTAGTCTTGCAATAGGCTGCGCCGAAAACTCCGGCTCTGTGTGCCTCGTGGAAAAAAAAATACAGTACATATGTATATAATATATATAATATCTTATATGAGATCCACATCGACTGGTGGGAATTTCTTTCATCAACAGTATACCCAAGTGATGCAACAAAAGATCGGTCGACTTCAGCCACCCCTTCGTGAGGCGATGCGTCCACGCAGTGTTCCCCGCAGCATGGGTGCTTATGCTCCAGCACGAGGCTGCTGGTGAAGGAAGGATGGTCCCCGCGGATGCGGTGTTTTGGAGTGATTTTAACGCATTGGTTGTGAATATGATTGGCAGGATGCACATATTTTCGCCTTTATTTGCAGTTCCCAAACACAAAACACCAAAGAAAAATCACCATTTCATGCAGTGTTTGACTGTCAGTTTTTGATACAAATCTCAGTTGTTTCGCCAACTCAGGTGGTTATGGGAGCTATGATGCTGGACGACTTGCTGTTTCTTGCTTGGAGTCGTTGGTTGATGTTGGTTGCCACCTGGTTTTAGCCTGCCTTGTGGGTTTGTCCCACGGAGCTGTGAAGATGAAATTCTTGGAGCAATTCAGGGGGGGTTTACTGATGTTCCTGACATATGCTCAACCACCAAATTGGTTGACTACATAAACATTCCCTGAACAAAATCACAAGGAACATCATAAACAACGACAACCAACACACCGCAACCAACCAAACCATAAACACAAACCAACCATAAAACGACACCATGGGTTGATTTCCAAGTTTCCACCCTCAATTTTTGTTGGCCGACCAAAAGGTTCTGACGGCACCTCGGTCGCCGAAGGTGGGGATAGTGGGCAATGTTGAGGTTTGGAGGTTTTGAGGGTGGTCAAAGTCCCAACAAGGTACTCAGCCACGTTGCGTGAGGGTCGAGTTACGTAACTGAAAAATCCTGATAGAAGTGTTGAATCTTTGGGAGGTTGGAGGTCCAAGTGATTGGGTGATTTTTGAAAAAAACTATTCCACACCCCACCAAAATTCTGAAAAAAATCCCGCTGAACCTTGATGCGATGGGGAGTCGGGTTGAAGCTTTCTTTTTTTTAAGGGGGATTTTTTTCGTTCATTTTCGCAGGGGGTACGGTATGGGTTTTGATTTCGAAACCAACAAAAACTAGGGAAAACCCCAGGATTCTGTGCCACCAAAGCTGGATTTTTTGGTGTTTTTTCGACGAGAAAATGGCCTTGGAAAATATGTGTCGGGTTTTTTTGGTTTTTCGTGGCTGGGGCCACTGATGACAGATTTTTTTCCCCAAGGGCCTGACATTCAATCTGATGGAAAGATTCAACAGTAGTATCCAACCTTCATGGAGAAAATTTACCTTGGTACCTGACGTTAAGAGCGCCTTGGGTAGAGGACCAAAAATGTGGATACTTGGAGTCAAAATCATAGGTAACAGTCCCAGTATGGGGCTGACATACTGGTAGATATCTAGGACATACCTTGCACTATGACAGAGCATGCAATGCTCTAGGCTGTTTATTTGACCACGGATCTTCCGGCAGGTTGCAGTTTACAAGCAATAATCAATAGCTATCTACTTTCACCCTGGTGTGCTTCAGGGTCGTTTCAACTTCTTTCAGGCATCAGGCGATGCCCAGTTGGGAGTGGGTTCATTTCCTCGATGGAACGAACTTTCCCAGAACTTTTCCCACTAAAACAGCATGATAGATGATTTGGATCATGGATGAGTATGGGAATGCATTGATTTCAATGATTTTTGGACAAAAGATTGTAAAAAAGTGTTGGCCTTCGGACTTCTTCCTAAAGAAATTGCACTTATGGCCATTTTCTCCACCCCAAAAACCACCACGTTGGCACCGGCTCTGCAGGAGTCGGGGTTAGACAGGCTGCATTCACAGCACCACGGAGTAGTCAAATTATCATCTGAGCCACGAAAAAAACCCTGGTTATTTAGGGTTTATAGGGGATTATACCACCCAGTTATATTGCGATTATGATAAACCATTATAAGGATCCCAATCAAACAACCAGTATAATGGAAAGTAAGAGGGTATTTTTCGTAGCTCATCTTTTTTGGAGTGGTGAAATGATTTTTTCGTATGGAAAAACCCATTCAAAGACCAGGTCCAATTTTTACGGATTGGAGGCCACCACTACAGATTGGAGGCTGATGCCAAAATGGATCCAATGACCCAGGTACTGATGGGTCCACAAAATCCTGCCACCAGATGAGCAAAGGTAAACATTCCAAAAAAAAAGATCATAAAGTATAGTGATCTCATTTCCATCCGAAGTGTTTCTTTTTGGATTTTGTCCATCAACCCGTATTACTCTGAAAATTTTTATCAAGCTTTCAAAGCCGACAAGTCTTTGAGGATTATGTTTCCGAATCTTTGGTATCCTGACGGCGTGGAAATTTGTGACGTACTGAAATGATGGCGATCCAATCCCGCACCCTCTGCAATGAATACTAAAACCTCATATGCTTGGCGGGATATTCATATCTCAAGTGGTTAGCCGGATTTTGTCCATATTACAAAATACAAGCGTGCTCCAAGCGACCGCGTCTTGTTTCTTCATGTGCAAAAAAAATGGACGGCTGGAATTTTTGTCTTGCTGTAAGCCCAGTTGCCACCAGAAATTTGGAAGATATAAGTTGAAACAAAACATCAAAGGTCAAACGTCTTTACAAATTCTGTGTGTTCAAAGTTTTTGTTTGACAAATCCCTGGGGAGCAGTTCGGCGTGTCGCGCCATGAGACCGTGCAACGCCCCAGAAGGTGGCATGAGCGCGTAAACAACGGCCGACGCGGCAAAAGCGATGTCAGGAGTTTTTTGATACAGGTCTAAGTAAACCGTATTCCTTGCCGAGCGTGTTTGACGTATGCAGTGTCCATGCGTGATTGGTTTGTGGAGGGGCCTTGCGTGAGATACAAGCCTCCTCCCTGGCTCCGGATCAAACTGGGTGCCACAGGCCTTGAATGCAAAGCAGTTAGCCTTGCAGCAGCTGAACTTGGAGGTGGGCGAAAACCGCAGATGCCGAAAAAAAAATCCTTGCTACATGCAAATCTTCAAAATTGCCTGACTGGTATAGGTCTCTAGACTTGGATGTTTCCACCAGCATTTCCAGTCAAATGCCTTTTTGACGCATCAGAATTGAAGTGCCAATGCACGACATGCATGGTCTATGTTGTTTACAAACTTCAAGAGATTTCTGCGCGAGTGTGCAACGTCCTGCGTCTACTCCATTGATGTCATCGACATTGATCATGGGAAGATTCGCTAATCATCGCCAGTAGGGTCCCGAGACGAACCCCTACCTCGCTGATTTGTAAATTATGAAAAACATGTCTTGGATCATGGTTGCTTTGTACATAAAATGCATTCACTACTTACTAGTGTTGATTGCCAAAATTTGGCACTAGTCAAAACAAGGTTTTTCACCACCAGTCATAGAGGGCTTTGGCGCATCCCAAATGGTGTAGGATTCCAGCAATCAAAGCAATTTTTGTTTTGGTCAGGTGTTTGATCCGGATCCGAATGTCTTCATTTCCGATGTCCTGGAATTTGTGAACATCAATGTCAATAGAAGATCTGCAATCATAGAACATCCACAATTTTTTGTGAACGTATTTTCCCAGTGTGCATGGTCAAATTCCTTTGGTCCTTCAATCTCAGGATTGTTTTCTATCCACAGATCGTTGGGCTGAGCTGAATTGTTTTTTTTGAATTTGGAACACGTGTGTTTCAAAATTTCGGGCCCCCGCTTGGTTTTTATTCTACTTCCATCGAACGTATTTCTGATAGCATCGATATTTCATTCGACTTGTGGGCTGAAACCTGTTTCTTTTTGAAGACTTTGCGAGCAAGTGAAGGGCCAATCATTTATGTAAGACAGTTGCATCATAACTATCAAATTTTTTGGTATCATATTTTGGGGATATCCCAACTTAATGGCATTGAAATGATCTGTTTAGTTTTTGTGGGTAGGCCCTTGTTCAAATCTATTCCATTTGCAGTGGTACTGGGCAGAATATCTTCCCAAATCTTGAGTTGCTAATGGTTTCCAAAATATGACAGCGATTGATGTTTCGGTTTGGTATCCCCAGAATTCCAAATCAATGCAGCCCAACAATTGATGTAGTATAATCAATGTGAATTGATTTCCCCCCGAAAAAACTCGAATCTATGAATCTATTTGGATTTATTTCAAAGTCAAGTTCAAGGTTTCTCAATTTTTCCCTTTAACAAAAATGGTCCTGGATTCCGCCCGCCATCATCACTGTGAAAAAGGTGAGCCGTTTGACATCACCAAGACTTCCAGGTGGAAAATGCCATGGTGGTTTGGTGAAGTACAGAATCTTCGGGTAACGAATTTCCCACCCCCAAAGTGCAAAGGATTTTTTTCTTGGTGCATAAACATATCTTGATCGCGGTTGTTGTTGTTGTTGTTGCTGCTGGTGTTGTTGTTGTTGTTGTTGTTGTTGTTGTTGTTGTTGTTGTTGTTGTTGTTGTTGTTGTTGTTGTTGTTGTTGTTGTTGTTGTTGTTGTTGTTGTTGTTGTTGTTGTTGTTGTTGTTGTTGTTGTTGTTGTTGTTGTTGTTGTTGTTGTTGTTGTTG
>DF243438.1:0-30654 GCA_000507305.1 Breviolum minutum Mf 1.05b.01 | reverse complement strand
TTCGGTACATACTCCATTCAATTCAAACTCGTTTTCGGAAAACATTGGATTGGGAAAACACAAGAAAACGAATAAACCATGGCTGGAGGAGGCTCCCCCGAGAAGCCTTTGAAACAACTTCATACAACACAAACCTATGTAATTTGCATATTAAAATATCATTAAATTTGGTTACCACTGTAAATGACAACATTTCAGACACCAAAACAATACATGGAACAAGAAAAACATTGTAAATACCATAGAAAAAGATGAACCCATTCCAGAGGTGTGGAAGAAAAATAGTGAAAACACACGCGCGGAAAAACGTCCGGCGGGATGTTTTTGTTGTTCCTTGGAAGTCGATTAGATACCTCGTCCCTCCATGTGCAACAATTTTTCAAGATGCCAGGGACTAGAACTTTAGGGTCTAGACAGGCTGTAGGTTGTCAACCTACAAGGAGATAAGAGATAAGGGACTAGAACTTTAGGGCCTAGACAGGCTGTAGGTTGTCAACCTACACAGAGATAAGAACCTACAACGTTAGGGGCTAGACAGGCTGTAGGTTGTCAACCTACACAGAGATAAGAACCTACAGTACAACGTTAGGGGCTAGACAGGCTGCAGGTTGTCAACCTACACGTAGTTCAGAGATAAGGGACTAAACCTCTCGGGGCTACACAGCCTGCAGGTTGGCAACCTACACAGGGTTGACGAATTGCAATTGTTTGATGGAATAGATGCGTAGGCCAACCGCACAGCGTCAAAAGGTTCTTCCACGGCAAATCATATGTGCTCGAAAGTCACCGTTGCGAGAACACTTCCTCCCTTTCCAACGGGGTCGGATAGAGTTCCCGCCCCTTTGTGACTGCTTCTCAACGGTGGGAGGCGGATAGCAACGATACGATTGATTTTGCAAAGAATCACACCATGCACTATCGCGAAACTGGATAGCGATTTAAGTCGGGCAGATTTCAGGTTTGGAGAGATGTGTTTCGGTGGGGCTGGAATATGTCTATAGGGATTGTAGGGGACTTCTACCACTTGGATGTTTTTCTAGGTTATACCCCTAAGATATCCCATTCATAAGTAGGTTCTAACCGCTTTTTACTAAACATTTACTAGATTCCAAACGGGACATCCAAGCATGCCCCCTTTTTTGCAGGATTTTGCCTAACAAGATGTCGAGTGTGATGAATTCCTTTTCCTTGAAAACCTCCATGTGACGAAGGTTCTAGTCCTCCCCGATACCCAATGTGACAATTTCCCATCTGTGATGGCCTTAGCCTTGGCAACCATGTTCCAGTTTGATCATCTTGGAGAAATTGATCATTTGATGATACCCGAACCCCAAAACCAACAGCAATTTTTTACCCCTGAAAATGGAATCACCAGCAAGCCACCATTTATTTGGGATGATGATTGTTGTACTTTATCCAAGGCGCCTTAACCAAATCCAAGAAAAATTCCAGAATTCCTTTCCACAAAAAGACACCTTGGAGCCTTGACTGTTTTCCAGAGCTTAGAGTCGTCACCCAAATCACCATCATTAACTGGATTGTGTTTCTGTGGATAAATCCACCAAGGGCAGGACTCATTGCAGATGTTTGATGGCTGGCTTTATTACTGTAACTTATGTCCCAGGAAGTTAGGATCGATGGTGATCGGATCAATGGGTTATTTCACCTACTTGTAAATGGAATAGATTTGGGTTATAAGCTACTTAGGTCCTAACCTTTTACTAACATCGAACGGGACATCCAAGTAGTCGGAAAATTTTCCATTTCGTGGTTTTCACTTGAGAAATGGAACAAAAAACTAGTTGCTTAGGGCACTCAGGCGAGGATTAAAAGAGTTCTACCCAGTTAGAATAAGGGTGATAGTAAACCATTACTGTTTGAGGATTCTATTAAAACAACGAGGAATTCAATGGAAAGGTCGAAAGTAAAAAACTCGGGGAATTTTGTCCTGACAATTCCGAGGACGCCAAAGTGGAAGCATTTTTGAAGCAGCACGGCTTCAGCAACATCCATGGTGATCGTGACCGACCCACGATGCGTAGCTTCGGTAGCTTCGAAAGCTTGTTACGAATGACTGGGACTGGGAAGCTTGGTGGGTTAAAGGGAATCCTTGCTAAACAAAGGTGTTGTTGTTGTTGTTGTTGTTGTTGTTGTTGTTGTTGTTGTTGTTGTTGTTGTTGTTGTTGTTGTTGTTGTTGTTGTTGTTGTTGTTGTTGTCGTTGCTGTTGTTGTTGCTGTTGTCCATGATAACTAGGATTTTGGCGCTCGTCTCTGAAATCAGATCTAAGGATAGAAGGCAACGAGATTTTATATCCCATCCACATTGCAGCCAAGACCGGGAACTACGAAATGCTGTACCTTGAAAATCTGAAAATCTGTCCATGAGCTTGGATTTGAGTTTGTTAAGGGTGATTTTTTTGTGGGTTCGAATCCCACGGGATTCATCACCATGAAAAACCCGCCAAATTTGAGGAATATGTGTTTTTTCAACAAATCAGCTTTGATTTTTGTTTTTTGCTGGTGTTTTTTTTTTGACGGATTCGATCACATGGGATTCATTGCCATTTTGCACCACCATTTGTTTTATAGGAATATGTTTGGGTCACTTTTTCCAACCACCCAGCCAGCAAATCTAAGTAAGAGGTGCATCACCAAAAACTATGTCACATCAAATACCCACCTGGTTGGCGAAGAAAAGTCCAAACCACCTGAGTCCGGTTTTTGTGGGGAACTCTGAGTTGACCCCCCAGTAGTAGTTAGTGGTGGCACTTTTATGAGAATTTCCCATATAAAAATTGGGAAAAAATCTTGGTGGTGACTATGACTGGGAAGGGAAGTCCCCAAGCTTTATTTGGGGTTGTCTGTTTCCACTTCCCACTTTCCCGCTTACCCTTCCTGCGCCTTTTTTTTCTTGGGATCCCTTGTGCAGTTCCCACGTCTCCTTTTTCACTTCCCGTCCTGTTTTCGGTTCCCAGGTTCTGGTTTCCGGTTCCTGGCCCCTTTTGCCAAATCTGTCCACACTTTTCAGATGCATCGCTGAGGACCCTGATGGTGGTCTTTGTTTTGAACCTGTTGTTGTTGTTGTTGTTGTTGTTGTTGTTGTTGTTGTTGTTGTTGTTGTTGTTGTTGTTGTTGTTGTTGTTGTTGTTGTTGTTGCTGTTGCTGTTGCTGTTGCTGTTGCTGTTGCTGGTGGTGGTGCTGCCCTTATACCCTTAACCCCTTTAGGGCAGAGCCCCTTTGATTTTTTTAGATGTAACAACCCACAAACACCTTAAGGTTAAAATAGATGGTTTGCTGATACCAAAGGGTAGGTTTTTGTTCAGGGTCCCTACAATAACCAATACCATGAGAACCCACGTCTTCCCTTCATTTTTTATGTTTTTTTTCACCCATTTGAAGGTTGTATAAATAGGACACTTGGGGTTCGAATCGGGTATGTGGGGTCTTTGCTTGCTGAAAGGCTCCTGCTCTTGGCCAGCGGCGCAGATCCCACTATTTGCACCTCTGAAGGGCGTAGTGCCATCGACATTGTCCGACAAGTCAATCAGGAGATTCCGACGGAAATTCGGTTTCAGGATTTTTTTGACCTGCAGGTTGGTGACGGGCCGGGCGGTGGGATTTCAACAAAGGAGGCAATGATTTTGAATTCTAAAGGGTTGTTTAGGGTAAATAGCTACGTGGGATTTTGGGGGAGCGATTTGGAGTGAGAGATGATGTATTTTCTTATTAAATGAAGAGCAAAAGAAATTCAGAATCGTCAAAATCACTGGGTAGGTAGGGGATTAATGGGGATCATACTGTCCAGTTGTGCGGGGATTACAATAAAGCATTGTAAGGATCCCCAATGTTTGTTTAAGGTGATTTTTTTCATGGTAAATCATCACCATCAAACATCACCACTTGGCAGAATAGTTTTGTTGGATTTTTTCTATCTGCACGCAACGAGTCGCAAATCCAAGAAAATGGATCAAAACTCACCCTGAAGTTGGTTGGATTATATATTGGATGAAGAAACCTACCCAGTTAATATAGGGATTATGGTTAGCCATTAAAAGGATCCCTACGAACCAACCAGCATACGTTTGTACATATGGAATGTCAGGTTTAGTAGGTCTTTCCGGCTTTCCAACCTTGTGGATAATAGGAACATCGGATGAAAGTGTTGCCAACATATGATGAAGAAATATCATGGCCAAAAACGGATCTGGGCAGATTCCTTAGGCAAGATGGCTGATATACATCCAGAGTGGCGTTGGGGTGTATACTTTAGAGAATCCAACCTTCCTAAAAATGCCACTAATTATTTCAAGATGGGCCCCTACCAGTTATCAATGGGGTTGCAATTCCACTTTAAATGGGTATAGAACTATTTATAAGGCCATTTATAGGGGTTGTAACTCCATTTGTAACTAGTAGGGGCCCACCATCACTGGGCACCGTGTGATGTTGTAAAGGGAAAATCACCAGTGACACAGAAGGCACGGAGGCAAATTAAAGCAACCAAACCGCCGGGCAAAGTCACCCCGATGGTAGTTTAGAAAGGGAATCATCCCAAAAAAATGCCCAAAACATTCAGGTTTAGGATTTATCCCATAGCATCCATGTATAGCGTATTCACCCACATTTACCATCATTTTTAAAAAAAAACGTAGGTATGGGGACCCTATATGATTTAGGGACTTTGCAGACTTGTTTTGCCCAGAGGCATGTCGCGGCCCCTGGGTTATTTCACCTCTAAAAAAATCTAGGTGGTGGTTTCAAATATGTTTTATTTTCACCACTATTTGGGGAAGATTCCAATTTTGACTCATATTTTTCAAATGGGTTGGTTCAACCACCGTGAAGGTGACTCCGCCCCCCCGCAAGCTCGCCGCAGGACGGTTCACATCTCGATATCTTGGAATTGCTCATAGATATCGATTCCCGGATTTTTTTTTGGAAAACTCGGATCTTGCTTCCCCGGTAGGAAAGTCTGTTTTCGTGCAGGGTTAGATGGTCTAGGTGGTGATGTCAAAGATATGTTGCAGTACGTATTTTGTTCATTTTCACCCTGAAATTTGGGGGGAAGAGAATCCTATTAGTTGACTTAGGATATCACAATTCACATCAGTTTTTGTTTCAGCTGGGCTGCAATCTTATCCAGAAACTTTGAGTTATTTCCTAAGATCGATGCAAGTTTGGGATGCTCCCCGTCTCAGTAAAAGTCACAAAAAATGGAAGGACTCGTCCAGATCCCCAGCAACTTAACAAGGATGTACAGTGAATGTCATCCTGGGTTGCTGGTTTCAATTCCTGGGATCCCCCTATAAAAGGGATTGTTAAGGGCCCCCCTAAAAATCCTGGGGCCAAGACGGGCCCAAGATTTTACAGTGCGGGGTTCGAATCAAGTTTTTACTGAAGGTTGTTCCAGACCTTCAGTTTTAAGGCTAATGAAGATCCAATGTGCCTGAGCCCACCCCCAATGTCCGCCAATGCCAACGTTTATCTTGAAGGAAATGGCCGGCCAAAATGAAGGGATTAAGGGTAAGCATATCCCATCAACATCTAAGTGGCAAGTGATCCCAAGTGTTGCGCCATTTGATGTGATATTCAGCTCTGAAAAACCTGAAAATGTTTCCATTTGTGAACTTTCATGATAAAACTAGTGTCAGCAACAATTTGCATTCGTTTTTTGGTCATTTTTGACTTGTCTACCATGGTAAATGGTATTAAATCATTATTTGGGAGAATATCTTTGGGTCACTTCTTTCCATCCGCGTCGCAAATCCAAGGATTGTTTTTTTGTTGTGGGGAGATTAGTCTAGGTGGTGGTTTCAAATATTGTTCACCCCTACCTGTTGAAATGATCCAATTTGACGAGCATCAATGGGTTGAAGCCACCTAGTAATTTGACAGAATTCACGAAAATCCAAGTCGCAACTCCGAGTTGAGTACACTCCCTGAAACTAACATGTTCGCCCCCATGCAAATAGGCCTTTTGCCCCAAAAGGAAGTTTCATTTTCCAACCATCCATTTTCAGAAACCTTCTCGTCTTAGATATATAATCCCCAAAATCCCAAAAATTAAACCCATTGGCTGAGTCAGCAAGGGAAACCTCCCTGATCATGGGAGGGTATTTTTGGCCTTTGGGGTGGGGTTTTTCATCTCCAAGGAACCCATTTCCCGTCCTTCTCGAAGAAGCGCTTCCCGCCTGAAAGTTCGTGAAACACGTGAAACCTTTGATTTTTTGCTTCAAGACCCGATTTTGGTGGTAAGCTTGTAGGTACCGTTCTCCTACAGCACCTACTAAAAACTTGGATTCTTTGCTTCACCTGCACCCGATTTTGCAGGTAGACTTATAGGTACAGATCTCCCACAGCAGTTGGGAGTTGTTGAACTCTTTGTTCTGAAGGAAGGCATTTCTGCAAAACATCAACAAAAATAGTGTGTGAAGGTGCGTGTATCAAGTGTGTGTTTGATTTACATATGAATATATATTTATACACGCGATTATTGGTTTATCTGAGCAGTTCTGGCAGATAGTGCTTTGCATTTGTTTTTCCATATATTTTCCATATATATATATGCCGAACAAAACCCAAGCACCCAGCCACTGTGTTTAGAGCTGAGGACACTTGAGATTATAGTATAGCTTTTATGGATGTTGGATCATGGCTAGTCAACCTACGCCCCCTAACAAACCCCCCCTCAGAAATAAGGGTTTAATAAGGCCTTATTAAGGGAAACCAACGGTGAATAAGCTCTTAACAAGGCCTCATTTCTGTGGGGGTACATTAGGGGGGTAGGTTGACCAGTCATAATTGGAGGAGGAGCCAGTGAGCTCACGAGAAACAATNTGTGTGTGTGTGTGTGTGTGTGTGTGTGTGTGTGTGCGTCCTTTTTTTTATCATTATTTCTTAAATGTTTATCAGAATAGAATTCTGCCATGTCTATTAATTTATAATTATGTTTTCATATACATATATGTAGCTGCAAATGCTATGCCTTAAATGTGTGGATAGTTGATTGAAAGGTCACTTCAGTGACTGAGATGCCTTCCGGTGTTGTGAAACACAGCTTTTTTGCGCAGCTGATTGCAAGAAGCACAGGTTCCCTGAAAGTCCAGGCAACCAAAAGAAGTGGCTGGTCTTTAGGATGATTCCTGTAAAGGATTCCCTCCAACCAACCGCCCAAAGTTTGGTCCTTGCCTGGACTTTTTTAATCGCGGAGATATGCGATGTGCATGTTCAAACCTCCAAAAACGGACATTCCCATGTTTTCGTGGTACGGACGCACGCACCCTCACAAGTTTCGGGCCTTCCAAATGCTCTTCTCCAGATGTTCGCACTTAAACACCCCCAAAGTTCAAAGGCTGGAACCTGAAAAATGATGAGAATTTCCAAGTTCGGTTCATCTCCTTTGTCCGCTTTTGTGCATGTTAAATTTTCAGAGGTGTAAAAATTTCACCCATGGTTTTTTGGTGGAAAAATTGATATCCAAAAACTCCGCCCATTCTTGAGTCGCCGGGCTCAGAATCTGATAGGGAAATTATAAGCTAACCCTGAGGAATCCTACGGTTCAAGTAATAGAAACAAAGAAAATCGCCCCTGAAAATAGGCCACTTGGATGTAGGATCCAAGGGTTGTATACGTGTCTTGTAACCCGATTATATCCCGTTCATAAGTAGGTTATAGTTACAACGTACTTCCTAACCACTGATCCTAATTTCCTGGGACATCCCTGCGCAGGCCCCAGAAGGAAAGGATCGTCTTCCAGTAACCCAAAATACTATGCTGAGAGTTTTTCCATTGGGAAATGCTTCATCCAGCCACTAAGGGTTTTTCATATTTTTGGGGTGCCGGAAACTTTGAAGAAAATTCATTGATTTCCCTACGTTTTTGCAGGTTTTGCAAAGAAATTTCTTATTGAAAATCCCGCCCTTTTCCTGTGGGATATCTTTTGAAAAAACGTCGTCGTTTTTTTGTGGTTCACTCATCCAGGAGGACAGTTGCACATCGCCAATCGAATCCGGATTCTTTTTTTTTCGAAGGCGTTCTCTTTCATCGGGAGTGCCAAAATAGTGTTGAAACAACAACAAAACCAAGGCTGGCGGGGCGTGCATTTGTTCCTTCAACAGACAAACATTGAGTGTTTTTGTCGGGGGGAACAGGGTAACAGAAACAAAGACAAGGGTGCCTTTTTTTTTCCAGAGGTTCATGGTTAGATGATGTAGATATTCAAAAAGAATACACATCGTTTCTCATCCAAATAGAAAACGGCAAGCCAAATCGTCAATCCATGGTTTATGGCTGGTCAACCAACCCCCCCCTCGTATTGTTCTACCCCGCCAGACCTGGCCAGAAAACCTGGTTTTTGACCAGTTTCTCACGTTCCGATGATTTTGCGGAACCACGTCTGGTGGTCGCGAAGTCCAAAAACTCTTGATTATTCAGATGAAGAAGAAAAAGGGCTTCTGGTGGTGCTGGTGTGGGCACCAAAATTCATGAGAATCTAAGGGTACCACCCCCAAGAAGTATAAGTCGATCCTTTTTAAGGGATTACTAACGAACCATGATCCCTGAAATAAGGCCTTCTTATCGCCTAATTTCCTTGGGAGTGGTCCTATGAAAACTCTCAGGGAGTGATCCATACCTACTTGGGTCACGTGGCGTTGGAAGTGCCGGGATCAAATGTTAGGATCAATGGGTTATATCCCCAATATACCTTCCATTTATAGGCAGGTAAATGACCCACTTACCAACCATTGATATAACCCAGCCTATTCATCTAAATACTATAGTTTCCATTGACACCCTACCTGTACCTCGCTTTTGGGGGAAACCAGAAGCATCTTTCATGATCCTTCGTCCTGAGACACCTCCACATCCTCTGAGAAGCTAAAGAATTAAAGAACAAGTCGTAAGAGTCAACGTTTCCGTTGAAAAGACGTGATCTGGGTTATAGTTTCAAATATGTTTTATGTTCACCCCTATTTGGAAGATGAACCCATTTTGACGCATATTTTGTCAAAAGGGTTGGTTCAACCACCAACCCTCTCCTGAAACTAATGTAGCCCATTTGACTTGGATTTGTTGAACGTGATTTTTAACTTTGAACATCTTTGTACCTAAAGTGCCATGAAACCAGCATTTGGAAGAATATGTTTCATTTTTTCTCCAAGCATCTTAATCCCTAAGTTGAGCGTCAGGAGTAACACTCACCTTTACGATTATTCCATTTTTAGGTTTGGGAATCCCTATAAAGACAACCTTCATTTGTGACGATTGCATCCTGGGTAGGGGGGTTAGACCGAATGTAGGTTTGAAATGCAAAGTTTGATATGTGCTGGGGTCTAAACTCCCATTGGTTCCCTCTATGGAACGGTCATCAACCCAAGAAGATCAAGAAGTAGGGGTTTGGGTATACCAGAAGTAGGTCCAACTGCTTGGCCTCAAGTCAGATAGCCATGAATTGGATATTTCAGGCTTACTTGAGGTTTCCAAGTATAACCACCGCTTAATTTGTCCTTTTAAAATAAAGCCCTGATGATATTTCACGTGGATTTTCCCATGGTGGATGTTTTCCAGTGCAGTTTTGATGGGTCTGTTTGAGGATCACGACCCTTTTTTCCGGAATCATCCCCCAGGAGAAGTTACGCAAAAAAATCACCCCGGATCACCTCCAGGGGGTCCCCGACACCTTTCAGGTCTTGGGGAGGGTTTTTCACCCCAGGCTGAAAAAAACAAAACACACACCCAGGCTGCGGCTAGTTAAGCTCGTTGCGTTTTTTTCGGCTCAGAGAAAAATTAAGTCTTTGGCCGAGGATTGGGAGGAATTTAGCTATTTAGCTTCGCATCCCAAGCTCTGAAAATGTATGATTTACCTCCGAAAAATAGAGATTATCAGAGGCTAGAAACCACTTCTAGCTCCTGCGAGAATCACTGGATAGTCAGAATCATGTTTGGAGATTTTTCACTCAACATGACTAGAATGATTGGGGTTTCGATACAGCAGATACATTTTGGGGGGGATGACATTCATCGTGTACCTCCACGATTACAATTTTGAGGCACTTGGGGGACATCCCCAATCAGCCTTCACTTTCAACACTTTACATCAGAAAATCATTAAAACACCCAGGTATTTATGAGATTCTCGAACGACAGGGTGTGTGTGTGCGTGTCTGTGTGTGTGTGTGCGCAAGGAGGGGAGGAGCCCGAAACCTTTTTCTATGGTTTCCTATGGTGTTAGTAACCTTCCATACAAGTTGGACTTCTTTAAAACACTTGTAAGTCGGGGCCGAATAACTCCACTATTTCGGGATGAAAGAAAACCCCAAAATGACCGGCCATTTATACAATTCAGAATGTCCCTTGGAAGTGGATGACGGATGGATAAAAGGTGATCGGATCAGTGGTAAGTTACAACCGCCATAGTCTTTCACCATTTATAAGCAAGTGAAATAAACCATTGATCGCTCCTAACTCACCATTTTGGAATCCCAGCGCACGAATTTTTCCCAGGGTTCCCGCTCCATCCATCCATAGTGGTAGTGGGCCGTAGGGTTCCCTATAAGGTTTCACCCATCGGTTGCAGAGAAGCCATGGCCATGTCAGCCTGTGGTTCTGCTGAACCACGAGACTTCAGCAGATGGAGTTTCCAAGCAAGAGACATGGCCCTCATATGGACGATCTTTTTTGTTTTTTTTGTGGAGTGTATTGTTAAAATGCATCTGGATGTGCGTTTATCAAGTGATATGATAGGAATCTTTGAAACTGAAAAGATGTTTTTTTCACTTGTGACCAGTCAGCATGGTTGTCACAGAAGTGGTTTGGTGGTTATATAGATCGAAAATCAATGGGATGATTCATGATGAAATGCGAAACGTTGAGGTCTTGGTTGAATTGAAATGGGGGATGATATCTAGCCTGTTCAATGCTCTGCTGTTGATGGCTGAAATTCTGCACAAGTTGAGGTTGGTAGTTTGTCCCATTGGTTTATGAGGTTTTATATATCCCAGGTGGTTAGCAGGATTTCTTCCATCAACAGTATGAACAGCAAATGAAATGCAATCCTTTGAAGGGATGTTACTTAGAGTTTCAGTTTACTCCCCCAAAAACAAAAAAATACCCCCTGAAAATTCATGGTTGGAAGACTACTTTCATTTTAAAATGGTCCCTTTTCAGGGGATTATGTTAGTTTTTCGGGGGGAGTAAGCTTCAACTTTAGGGGCATCAGAAATTTTTATTGGGCAAAGTTCCTCCCGACCTTCCCAGCAACATTTTTCAACGGGACGTCAGCCGTTCCGGGTCCGTTGAAACGGTGTTTTTTTTTTAGTAAGGGAATCTCCCCCACCCAAAATGCCTGAAACATTACCCCCCCGAAGTTTAACATGGAACCTGAAAATATATCATCCTAAAAGGAAACTCATCTTCCAACCATCCATTTTCAGGGGCTATGTTAAACTTCCAGGGTGTATAGGAAATTTCACCTGACACTTCTGCGAAAGCTGATTTTTGTGCGAGGAATGGTTTTTCGTATGACCCCTTGACCTCGGGCCGTTTTTTTCAAGGATAATAACGAAAAAAATCACCTGGTCGAATAGATATAAACTAACATGGCAACAGAAAGTGGACCTTTTGAAGATGTACCCTCCAGGAAACTAACATATCCCCCAAAAATGGCATATTTGAAGATGATTTTCCTTTTCCCAAGGTGGGATATGTTAATTTCCTGGAGGGTATCTCCTATTGAAAATGGTGACTGTCCATTGCCATGTTTCACTTCACCAGAGGGTTTTTCGGATATTTATAGGAACTTTAATCATGGCTAGTCAACCTACTCCCCCCTAACATACCCCTCCCAGAGATAATGGTTTAATAAGGCCCTATTACATTAAGGGAAACCAATGGGTTTTCACAAGCCCTGCTCATTTTTGGCCTTTTTTTTCTGTGGCTGGTGAAAAAAGGCCCGAGCGGGGGTTGGTTTCGTTAGCTATGATTTAAATGAGCAATGAAAAAACCCTGGTTGGTTGGATTATATATGGATTATATAGGGGGATGAAAAACTGCCCAGTTATATTTCGGGATTATTTCATAAGCCATGAAATAAGGATCCCGGAATTAATCAACCAGTAATTCAATGGAAAGTAATAACCCACAGGATCCATGTATGTTATATTTACCTACTAATTTACCATAAAAATCAACCATTCATGTAGGTAAGTATACCCTTGATTGGTTAAACACCCTAAGGAATGGTTTTTTTCGTGGCAAAAAAATGGATTTCCCGCCAAAACGTGTTTTTCAAAATGCCCCAGGCCGAAGTTCCATCGGTTCTCAGGAGTCGGATTTTTTGGCCACTTGGCAGGTAAAGATGAAACGGTAGGTCCGTTTGTTTCATAGAAAAAAACGGCGAAAGGCGGGTTGGAAGCCAATGTCTTTTTCGTTTTTTTTGGGGGGGGAAGGTTTGTAATAGAAAAGGGAAGTGAAGCTCTTTTTTCTTCTGATTTTTGATAGTAATATTTGGATATGTTTGTTTGTGTTTTTTTGATAGAAGGATCCTCAAGATTTTTTGTTTAACAACTCCCGATGGTAAGCTATGAATGTGATTTTTGATCAACACGAGCAAAAAACAAAACCGAGTTTCAACCCTTTCTGTTTTGATATCGTGGGAATCTAAAGGTGCTTCCCCAATGCCAACCCCTCCCACAAGAAATAGCCGGCCTTATAGGGACTATTATATACTGGGTGGTGGCAACTCAAATATTTTTTATTTTCACGCGTATTTGGGGAAGATTCCCATTTTGACTAATATTTTTCAAATGGGTTGAAACCACCAACTCGTATAGCAGTACCTTAATTGATTATACGCCTTATTAGGACCATTTAGGACCTTATTTCTTGGGGTGGGCGGTGGCATTGCCGGGGCCCCCTGAGATTCCCATGATGATACCCCTTGTCCATCCCTTCCTGTGCTTCTCTGCGTTTTTTCCCCCAGTGGAAAAAATGGTTCCATCAGGACCGTGTGCGAAAGCGGTCCACAGATTCTCCGGCAAAATTATGTTGGGTCACATTGGGGGCTGGAAATTTTCAACATGCCTTGGAAATTGGAAACATCCTAGGGGATAGTTTCTAGATGAGAAAATGTTTGGTTGATGTCCCATTGGGTCAGGCACCTCAAATTTAAACCTTAAGGCAACTGTGACTGCTTCTTGATGAAGGAAAATGATGGTTAAATGAATGAAACAACCTTCATATTTCAAGGTTTTGTGTGACCTTTTGGTGAAATCGAGCCAATTTGTGAATTAGTGGGTCTGGAATTTTGATAAATTTCCCTCATACAGTAAGTTCGTTGATTCTTGGATCCACTCACTTGACCATGTCAACAAGAACTCCTAGCACTTGTCCCTGCTATCCAGGGATCACGAATCATAACAAAACTGAGGTTTTCTCCTGTTGGGTTGCGTGTTTTTTTTTTCGAATTGGAAAGAAATGATCCGCTGTTTGTTGTTCAATGTTCGATTCTGCGGCCTTGGTGTTTTGACCATGAGGGTTGATTGTTGGGAAGTTCGTCCTGCTATTTGTTCAGGGCCGTNAGGGTTTCCGTTTTTTTTCTCCAGTCTTTCCTTTTTTTTGGGTAGTGGTGAGCAAATGAGCAAGGAAAAAGGCCATGTTTCCTACTGAATGACCCGCAAATGCGAAAATTGGTTGGGTGTGGTTGGGCACTAGCCAGTTCAAAATGTCTGCATCTTTTTGTTGTGATTTTGTGCAATCCTGTGTCAAGCCACGGTGATCCCCGGTGTCTACAGAGTATTTTTTGGAATTCTGGAACCAATTTTTTTTTAAATGCTCATCATCCCAAAAACTGCTCATCACGGGTTGCTTCTGAAGCATCCCCTGAAGTTTCATCACTAAAATTCATCGGATTGGAAGATCCTTTCCTTCTTGGCTCGGAAGGTTTTTTCCCCTATGGGGGCGGGTGGTAAGTGGAACCCAACGTCAACCTCACCAGTTCCAGGTGCATCGTGGAACCACGGTGCAGGGCTTCTTGAAGGAGAACGGCTTCAAATCCGTGAATGCCCCGCGCGCTCGCGGCCGGCTGTGTTGGAAAGAGGAGTGGAGTTGGAACCACTCCATTTTTGGGATGGAACCCGGATGCCCCGGGGTCCCGAAGTGTTGGGATCAAAGGTTTGTTATACCCCCAATATACTAACTGGGTGGTGGTTTCAAAGATTTTTTATTTTCACCCCGAACCCTGGGAAAATGATCCAACTTGACTAATATTTTTCAGATGGGTTGGTTCAACCACCAACTAGCTAAACATTTATAAGTTGGTTATAACTACCATTGATTCTAACCATTGATCCCAGCACTTCCGGAACCCGGGACATCCATCTCTAAAGGGAAGCGAAGATGGATTCACCAGAACTTCACTTTGGGGTAGCGGTTGGATGTGACATGAAGGAACCCACTTGTTGGGTCCTATAGATGGTCCCTACACAGATGGCTGACGTTGTTTCCTATTGTTTTCTCTGGATGTCTGTGGATTTGTCCGATTTTTGTCTGGGGAAAAAAGATTCGAGCCAGCATCACCTAGTGATCACCAGAAATGGGAGCCCTCCTTAGATTTGTTGAAGATGAGTTTTCCCTGAAAACTAACATGACAAGCCGGAAAATCTCCTAGTGTTCAATAGAAAAATGCGAAAATCTTCATTCAAATGCTGGGAAATCCTCCAGCTTGCCACTCGTTAGTAGAAACTCGGTGGGGGGGAATGTTTCTTGCCAACAAACCATCGCAAATCCCTATCAGATGATTTTACGTCTTCCAATCAAGTCATGGCTGGTCCACCTGACCCCCCAATAGATATACGACCTTGTTAAACTAGGTGGTGGTTTCAAATATTTTTTATTTTCACCACTATTTGGGGAAGATTTTCCATTTGACTAGTATTTTTCAGATGGGTTGAAACCACCAACCAGTAAATCTATGTTTCTGGGGGAGGGTAGGTTAGGGGGAGGGGAAGGTTGACCAGCCGGATCAATCCATCAGGATCAGAAGCTGATCGCTACCGTGTTTGATGGTCGGCTTAGTATTTTTATGTCCCCTTGGAAGTGCTGGGATCAATGGTCAGTATATGGGTTAGATCAGTTATAACTTATAACCTACTTATAGCCATGGGATATATTGGGGTTATAAGTTATAACCCACTGATCCTAACATTTGATCCCAGCACTTCCTGGCCGAAAAAAATCCAAAAAATCCGTAGCGCTCTTTCCTTTGGCCGTGTTTTCGACCAAAGGTTGCACGTTAAACCGTAAAACCCCCAGGAAATCGCCGGCCTTGATTTCGAGCCATACCTGTTGATGGTTCAGGTTTACCGGCGATCGCCAGTTTTTTGGTTAGCGTCAATTTCCCTGCTTATTGGCAGGGTGTCATACATGTCAGGTGGTTGGCCGTGGGATTTATGAACGATCAACCGTATGGAGGGATCATGGCGGTTTCCTTATCCCTGAATAAAGCCGGAGATTTCTTGGGGGGGGTATCCATATGCCGAAGGTGGAGGGAATCCATACCCCGGGGTGGATTCCCATGAAGGAAATGCCTTGAGATTCCCATGATGCTATGGTGGAACTACGGGGACCATGGTCCAGAAATCCCGCTAAACCATGGTCCCATGGTGGTTAATAGAAGTTTTTCATATTGGGACCCCGAGTGAGAATACTACTTCAGAAGGATTTCGAAGTGCCGTATCTCAAAGAACTCCTTCAGTTCAATCTCATCCAACATCATCTCCTATTTCGTTTGGGCCTTCGACCCCAGTTCAGTCTGCAAGTGCAGCACCTGCGCTTGTGCACAGACCAGAAGAAGTCCGTATGTACGGATTGCCGTTACATGGGTTCTGTGGCGCCATGGTCTTGAGTATGGAGTCACAAACCTCCTTGGCTGTTGCACGGTCGAAGTCACTGGAAGAGGGAGGTTTTGGAATTCCAGTGAGCACTATGTCGCGTATTTTGCACCAAGATTCCGACAATTTGATGCCGTATTTGACCACCACGCTCCACAAAATTCAATCTGTGCTAGGCTACTCTGGCCTGGCGCATAACGAAGAGATGGTGTATATTCTCCCAAGCACTGCTGATGCTTCAGAAATCCAACAAATACCAGTTGAGGTTGGTAGTTTCTCCCATTATTTACAGGGTTTTCGACATCCCAACAGGTGCAGGAGTTCTGAACCATCAACAGTATTACCTCGGAAGCTTCAAGCGGGATGCTTGATGTGAGGAGACCCTGTATCCAATACATCTTGCCTGTGCCAAAGGGGATCAAGAACTCGTGAGACTTGGCGTCAGATGAGCAATGAAAAAACATCTTTGTTTAGGGTATATAGGGGATGAAAACTACCTAGTTACATGGGGATTATCATAAACCATGATAGGGATCCTATTAAACAACCAGCATCATGGAAAGTAAGCGGTTTTTTTTCGTGGCTCAGATGTGTTTTTCCCCGTTTGCTGGGGGGTTGAAGTGGATCTAAGGGTGCTCCCGAACCCGGCGGAATTAGACCTTAATCAGTCCTTGTTCCGTGATAAGCATGTCGTTCAGAATCCCTTTCAAGTAGACCGTTTGAGAGGGTAGCATATAGCAGTGGTTTTGGCATTCCCTCTTCAACGATCTCCTTTTTTTGGTTGGGAAGCCAACAATGGAGGTCACTAAACCAACTGTTTCTGACCTTGTCATCATGGATATCGAACGGGACCCCCCCAAGAAATAGCCGGCCTTACTAAGGGATTATTAACAACCAGTGTCCTTTAAATATGGCTAATAGCATTGGGTTAGTTCCCAACGTCATCCATCTTGAATGTCACTACCATCCCTGAAAATCCCCATCTTTTCCGGGTAAATAGCATCAAAATAGGTGGATTTTCCATCGAACTGTTAGTTTACAGTTTACAGGAGTGTCTAGGTGGTGGTGGCAACTCAAATCTTGTTGATTTTCACCCCGAACCTTGGGGAAGATGTCTTCCCCAATTTGACGATGGCGCCTATTTTTTCAAATGGCTTGGAGAAACACCCACCGTACTACACTAGGTGTAAACTCTCCGACCATGTCGTTTCACTCACCCACCATCAACGGAATCCGCAAGGTTAATGCTGCTGGCAGAAGGTGCGGATCCATTACAACTCACCTCCAAAGGCCGTAGAGCCATCGATATGGTGAAAGAGGCCCCGGGTCGACCCGGACATCTGGGAACGTCGTCCTTTCCCGCCGAGGTCACGTACGTCACCATTAAATGTTGGTTTTTTTAAAGGAAATATCCCCTTTATTCAGGTTAAGGATCTATATGGATTTACAATAAACTGCCCAGATATGTGCAAAAACCACGGGCCGTTTGTTTGTTTTTTGTTTTTCACCGTGGTTGCTTTTTTCTTTAGCTTTCAAAATCTCCAGAAATCAGGCGTTGTACTCGGATAAATTCGTGTCGGACGTCGAATTTATTAGATCCCTCCCCCAAACCAAAAACCCATGCAATTTCCACAAACACGAAAAACGTGCCGATTTTTGTGCGATGTTCCAACAACTTCGGACAGCCGCCAGGGCGGCTCTTCTGCTGAAATTGTTTTTCTGCTGAAAGAATTGAGTGGTGAGGGACCCAAGCCGTTGCAGCTGGAGCGAGAATTGAGTATGACGCTTGAAGGCAGCTGACTTCCGGAAATCGTTGGGTTGAGGGGTTCACATTTGAGGTTCCAAAATGTGCGGCTTGGTGTGGATCTATTTAGATGTCCCAGGAAGTTAGTAAAAGGTTAGTAATAAGTGGTAGTGTACACCCCCCAATATACTTCATTTATAGGTAGGTTATAAACTGTTCACTCGCCATTTACACCCTAGTATCCCGCAGCCACAATGCTGGCTCATCAACCACCAGGATTCCCGGTCACTCTTTCCGACTCACGACAACCCACCCACGATTGGAATCCTGGGTGTAGATCCAAGGGTTGATTTTGGCCTAAGAATCATTGGACCCTCCAAAAAAGAGGGACTTGAACCTGTTTTTTTGCAGGGTTCTGGGATCTCCAGTTCCCACCAGTTTTGAGATCTCATGATTCTTAGGGTGCAAGGTTTTTTTGTGATTTTCTACCCGCCTCAGTTTAACTTTGAGGCACTAAGTCCAAAAGTCCGAAAAACCCTGTGATTTTGGGGGAGCGATCATGGTCGCCAGGGATTTTCCATGGTATTTTCGGAGCGATCGGTTGAAACTCAGAATCCTCAATATCACACAGGGTAGTTTTTGAGTGTTACACCTGTGTGTTTTTTTTTCTGGACTTCAATTTGAAATCAACATTCCAGAAAAATCTCAGTGTTGAGGAAGATTTTTGTGTGTGTGCACTTTTTTGGAGCAACTCTCAGGAATGGTGACGTTTTGGAACAGAAGGAGACCAAAGAGAGGCCTTCTTCCGCCTCAGTAACTGGACTTTCGTGTGGTCTTTTGTAAGGTGAATGGAGGGATGTGGACATCAAGCAGTGATGTCGTGTGTTGAAGGGTATGGTCCTGGTGAATAGTACCCAAAAATTAAAAGAAAAAAACTTCCCTCTCTGAAACTAAGATAGCCCCTGAAATTGCATGGTTGGAAGATGATATCTTTATTCGGGATGGCCTACTTCCGGAAAGGTCGAACTGTTAGTTTCAGGGATTGTATCCTCTCCTAAAATTACCTGAAATTTGCAGCTGCTTGATGGATGCGTCTCAGGGCACTTTCCGGGGCCAGCAAGCAAAAAAAACGAAAGGTACAACTATCAGGACACTGGATACCCATACTGCTGATGAAAGAAATCCTGCATCACCTGGGATATATGGCTTCATGAAAGTCCACCATGGGACCATGTATTTCCTGTTGGAAACGGGTGATGTTCAATCAGGAGCATGGTCTGTGGTCACACTTCACTTTTGTTGTTGCTGGTCCCAAAAGCTTTCATGTTTGTTCCTTTTGGCTTCCCCCACACCAAAAAAAAAAGATAGCACAACATCAGCCTGATGGTTGGATGATACATGACGATGCATGAGGCATGATGAATCTGAATATGAATATGAATAGTGATGATTGATACATGATTTCTGATGCATGGAAGATATATCACTTCTTCAAAATTTGTGTGTTTTTTTTGTGGCATCCACCGAGTGTTACTCCACACCACACCACACCTGCCACCTGGCAACTGCCGCGCCGAGTGTTGAAACAACTTCAGCTACCCCGAGGTACCCAAGTTGGATCGGCCGAAGAGCAACCTGGATCTCTTGCTGCGTGACGCTGTGTGTATAGCCAACCTGTGATTTTTCCGATGCGAAAACCGGCGGTTTAAACCGCCGGTTCAAAACCCCGTTGGAGAGTGGTTCCAAAGAAGACGCGTTGGAGAGTGGTTCCCAAAAAAAAACGAGAAAATATCACAAAATGATAAGAATAACAAATTTGGAGACAAAATTATTTTAAAACAAAACAAGGACTCGTGGCTAAAACATGGCATTTTGAGTTACGTATGCATTCATTAAATTTCCACTGTGTATCTCAATTCTAGGGTGTCTTTGGCACGTTGTTCAGAGTTTTTTTTCTCGCCAAGAATTAGACACCAATTGGAAGATGGAATATCCGAAAATTTGAACAAGTCGAAAAAAACATGTGTTTTTTTTTGTTGGAAACCACCTAACCTGGAGTTCTTTTGTCGGGACTTTTTGGAGCCAGGTTAAACAACATGGCTCTCGATTTCGCTAACGATTTGGGGTTTCGGGGGTGTGTTCGAAAGGTGGTGGTTTCAAAAAAAATCCCCCCAAACCACACGGGGGATGTCCAGCCTTGGCAGAGAAGTCATGACATTGAGATGGTGAGAATGGTCTCGATTTTGTGTGTTAAGCCTTACCCCCAAACATGTTTTTTTTTCGGACACTCATGTCATCCAGCCTCAAAACATCCGATGTTGTGTCCGCCTTTTCTTCTGCACAAAACATGCGGAAAAAACACCAGCTGCTGATGGAGAAATGGAAGAGGTTCCTTGAGTCTATATTTGTCGCACATGAATTCAGCGTCGTTTTGGGGACTCAATTCTTTGCGGGATTCCATTTCAAGCACGCTTTTGCTTCTTGATATATTCATGTTTTTTTTCAGTTGGTTGCTTTTTATTAAGGTGATGTTGGAAATCAACAATGCATCTAGAACAGGATGAAGCACTACCCTGTCACTAAAGAGGGGGGGTACAGTACTTGGATATCCCAGGTACTTAGTGGAAAGTTAGGATCAGTGGGTTTATAAACCCCAAATTACTCTAATTCATGAGTGGGGTACAAACCCATTGATCCTAAGAAACCCACCCAACAAGGGGGACATCCAGGTGGCCGGTTTTTTGATTTGACAAGAAGAACTTGGGATCTTGTGACCTTCGATGCGACGTGATGAACCCCTGAAACCTGATGAAATTCTGTGCTCTCCGAAATGGGGGAACCATGCCGGACCCCCCCGCATGTTGCAAAAACCCCAGCTGCGAGGTTGGTTCGCTGAAAATCCGATTGAAAGGGTAAGTTTCTGACGTGGGTTTTTTTGCTAGTGGCTGTTGGAAGTGTCCGGCGTAGGTAAAAAATGATGAAATGGGACATCATATGACATGCCTAGGGATCCTGGCTCACCGAAACTGAGAATGGCAATGGAACCTGAATACCTTGCTGAGGAGGTGATTATACACCCCAATCATCATCTGACAAGGTGATTGGATCCATAGGGCAGGATAACATGATTCTAACTTGCCAATCATAAATGCAGGAAAACTGCCAGGTTTTTTGGGGATAGCCTCCAGTATGGGAGTGTCCCCTGACAGGCTGAAATCTGCAACAGGGCAACCAGTTGAGCACACAGATTTGTGAAACAAGGTGAAGCAAGCTTTCAGCAACACGTACGTCACCATTAAATCCATCAAAAACTGAATGGACCTTACCAATGGACCCCTAAGGAAGTTGCTAGAGCTATCAGATACTCGGGTTTAGGGGTCCGTTCAGCGGGTCCTGTTGGAGATGTCTTGGATTACATCATATTGTACCGAAACGAATGAAAAGAGCAGAGATTCTGAAGTAGTTTCATTTCACAAAAATCAAGCCGCAAGTGGTTCATTTAATTGGATTTGTTTTTTTGGGTGATTTTTTTCTTACGGATTCTACTCCCAAGGGGTTCATCACTATGAAAAACCCACCATTTGGAAAGAAGATGTGTTCGGGTCACTTTTATCCATCCACATCCAACAAGTTGCAATCCAAGTGAAGCTGTTGATGATGGAAACGCTTTCAGAAAAGCGGTCGTGTCGAGGTTCCCCAAGAGTCTCACGACAAATCTCCACCAAAAAAAAGCTTGAAGATCTTGAAGGTTTCCAACGAAAGAATGTTTTTTAATTGTGATGTTGTTTGCTTTTGGAAATAAACTCGTTGAGAAAATGGAGGTGTCAAAACAGTTAAACTAGGTGGTGGTTTCAAAGATTTTTTATGTTCATCCATACTTGGGGAAGATTCCCATTTTGACAAATATTTTTCAATTTGGTTGAAACCACCAACCAGTTAAATTTTCATAATGATGATTTAGAAGTGCCATCTCTTTCGTCTCGTCATTCTTGCTGGGATTTCTGAACCAACCAACCCGGATCGTCGGAGAAAAACGCCGAAGCCGGCGGTGGTCTTTGAAGTCCTACGAAGAAGACCAAAATAGCCGCCAAAAAAGGGAAAAAGGCCAAGACTAATTAGGTGGTGGTGTCAAATATGTTTGTTATTTCACCCCAAACCTTGGGGAAATGATCCCAATGTTTTTAGCATATTTTTCAAATGGGCTGCAGAAAAACCACCAACTAGAAGATCCTTTGGATGGTGCGAATCGTGATGAACAAATACCTTCCAAGGAAATATATATATATATACAACATATCCTACCAAGCAGGAAAAGGTGAAAATCATCCACTGAAAGGTGCCTTTGCTGGTAAGGGAATATGTGATCCTTACCTGAAGTTACGTAAGCATTCCTTATTAGGACCATTTTCCATCGTCAATTTGGGACTCTGACCAAAGGGAATTGAAGCTGCTCAGTGGTTTAGGGGGGAATCGGAGTGACAAACGTGGTGCTCCAAATAAAGATGAGTATATTGGAAGTCCTTTTGTCGACTATTTTTTGAATAGTCTTTCCGGAAAGACCATTGTTTTGGGAACGGGTTTCTAGGTGGTGGTGTCAAATATTTTTTAGTTATTTTCGCCCCAAACCTTGGGGTTTCATGATCCCAATTTAAAGCATGTCATTTTTCAAATGGGTTGGAGAAAAACCACCAAGTAGAAAACAGTGATACACCCCTGAGGTTTAGCTAGATGTGAGGTGATCCGGTGATCCAAGACACCCTGGAAGTCCGGGCACGCCACCATTATTACAAAACATGGTCAACACTTCCCTTTTGGATGATGAATTAACCTTGCTATTTAATGAAACTCGGAAACCCCAACCGGGTTCACAAGAAAAAATGGTAGTTCCTTCCTTTTTGGATGGTGATAAAGCCCTATAAAAAAATGGTGCTTCGGAAACCAACCCAAGGACTTGCAGGGATAAATCTATAAAGATATCCCATTTTTCTGCTTCGAGCACCCTCCACCTCCACCGTTGACCTCAGCAGGTGCTCCGGCAGTACGCTTTTGGCAAGCTTCGCAGACCTTGCGCCTACGGCGTTTAAAAGCTCGAGTGGCACCGGCCTCTTGGAATTCTTTAGAAGTTGGAGCAAGGGAGGCTTGGATGTGCCAAGGATCAGTTGGTTATAACCCCAATATATCCCATGTGCAAGTAGATTATAACACATCATCTACTAACCATTGATCCTAACTTCCTGGGACATCCATCCTTGGTTGTTGCTGGAGGTTGTGGGTGTGTGTTTGATGGGGTTAAGTGTGGGCAAGAAGAGGTGGCTATAATTTTTAGGTTAACCTCATCCCTGATCATGGTAGGGTTTTTTGATGACACATATACTTTCTTATTCCACTTACCAGTAATAGGTCGTGAAAAATCCAAGCTTTTCGTTTGGAATCTCCAACCCGAAAAAATGGTAAAAAATGCTGGTGGTGACCAGCGATATTGCATCCTGCGGGGTAGATCCAATGGTGGCAGATAAAAAATCCACTTGTTGAGATGCTGAGTGAGGCGAGGCGGATCCATTCATTTGCTGATATTTTTTGGGGTGAGGGACAACGGGTGAAACCCACCGATCTGAGTAGTAGATTTTCCCCTAAAAAACACCAACCAAACACGGTGCCTGCGATTGGGGTTTAGTTGTGTCAGCAAATCTGATTCCAGTGGCCCCAATTTACTGAGGATTTTATTTCCCATGCCATCAACTGGCGAAGAATGGTAATTGGATGTCTCAGGAAGTTAGTAAAAGGTTAGGATCAGCGGGTTATAACCCCAATATACTCCATACGTAGGTTATAGTTATAAGTTATATACCCAATTTGCTAATCATTGCTCCTAGAAAAAATTGTTGTGACATCCTAGTATGACGTACAAAAAAACCAGGTCCTGTTTTGAAGATTCCTTGTTATGCCTACTAACCACTACTAGGATGTCAACAGGAAGTTAGTAAAAGGTTAGGATCAGTGGGTTATAACCCCTACTTATACCCCATTTATAAGTAGGTGAAATAACCCATTGATCCTAACCATTGATCCGATCACTTCCTGACACATCCAACTACTAACCATTGATCCCCCAACCACATCCTGTCTATGAAGGAAGTGGCATCCTCCATCAGCTTCGAGTTCCCTAAGGGACTGGTGGTGGGACAAACTTCTGAAGTCACCGGGCGGCTGAAGATGCAAAAAAGAAAACCTACCCAGCTTTTAAAGGGTATATTTATAGGGGATGAAAAAAACCTACCCAGCTTTTAAAAGGTATATTTTATAGGGGATGAAAAAAGCTACCCAGTTTTATGGGGGATTAGTTCATAAACTGAATTATATGTAAGGATTCCTTTTAAACAACCAGCATGATACTGGAATCCATCCCGTTTCTTGGATTTGTTTTTGTTGGGGGTGTTTTTGAAGGGATTCCACCATGGTAAATCACCATTTGGGAGATTTATGAACTACCTATCTGGTCAAATTAGCTTGCGACCTCACACGAGTTTTGGGTCCCCAAGAGGTAGCTTTGAGGAAGGGAAATGGGACCCCTTATTTCAGGGAAATCTAGGTTGGTGAAATATTTGTAGTTTGGCCAGGCAAACAAAAATATTTAAGAATTCACCCAATTTGTAAACAATGTAAAGAGGGACCCTGGTTGTTTATGGTGAATATGTATGGGGGATTATACTACACAGATACGGGAGGATTTTAATAGACCAATTATGAGAATCCCTAAACAACCAGAACAATGGAGAGTAAAAGAGTGGGAATGAATTGGACCATTTTTGCGGGGAAATAAAATTTGAGAGGGATAGATTTGGGATATTTCTCGTTGGTTTCAGGATAAATGGGGTAGATTTGTTTAAGGTGATTTTTATTTTCCACCAGGTAAATCACCAATAATTGCGGAATATGTTTTACTTCTTCCAGCTAGCATACTGCGGTTCAAGAATTCCGGCGAGAAAACCACTAAAAGGATGTACAAAAACACCCGTGATACCCTCGCTGAAACTAACATAACCCCTGAAAATAGGCCTCTCCAATAGGAAAGTAGTACTCCAACCATCCATTCTTAGGGGCTATGTTAGTTTCAGGCAAGGTAAATGAAGGCATAAACTACCGAGCCGGCTCAACTTGTGAACGCCGAGATCGCCAGGAAGAGTAGTTACACTCCCGAAGCTGAACAGCACCGCCCCTGAAAAATGGATGGTTGGAAAACGGTCCTATCCTATTCATAAGGGAACTTTTCAGGGGCAAGCTGCTACCCCTCTGATATTGGAAGAGTTAAGGAGCCAGGGATTTGAAAATAGTATTTTTCCCCTATTGAAATGAGGAGCGTTTTTTTGGAACCTCTTTGGAATCCTCAAAAAATCACAGGGTAATCATGGGTAGGGTAGTTCTTAGAAGCCCTTTCGAATCAACAAAATCTTCAGGGTAATTAGTGGAGTTTAGGGGGAATTTGGTTGTTTCCTTCAATGGTGGTAACCCCCAAAACACCCCAAAATGATCATTTTTAGTAGGAAAACCCATGGTTGTTGGGTACCACCATTTTCGGAAACCCCCATTTAGTACTTCAACTTGATGTTTTCTTCCCACCTTGGAACAGTTGAGGCCTGTGTGTTGGCCAACGGACTCTGGCGTTTGCCCATCTATCGGCCCAGGTGGGGACATGAAGATGCCAAGTTTACCCTGGTTGGTTGGGTTTTTTAATAGGGGATGAAAAACTACCACCCAGTCATATAGGTAGGGATTATCTTAGGCCTTAGGCCATTAGAAGAATCCCCATTAATCATAAACCATCATAAACCATCATAAACCATCATCATCATCATCATCATCATCATCATCATCATCATCATCATCATCATCATCATCATCATCATCCTTCAAACAACCATTTGGGAGAAGAATTACATTGCTTGGAACTAACTTATCCCCTACCAGCCGGCACTTTTGAGTCGATGATGTTCCTTTTCGCAAGGTGGGAACATGGTCTCGTTCCCTGGAGGGTATGTTTGTTTATTGTCCAATCATCTTTAAGCAAATATGAGTTGTTTATGTCATGTTTCCATTTGTAGTGATGGAATCAATCACTGGTGGGAACAAAGGAAGGTTTATCAGGATCCCCTGCTAAAAATATTATAAACCCGGTGGTGACTGTCGCTGGGCGGGGGGACAACCCAATGTATACATACAGACACTAGTTTTTGCTGGTAAAATCGCCATGTCGCTGACAGGAATTCCTCTGGCACGGCCGACAAGGGATGGGTTACACTAAGCGCTGAATTGTGCCTTGTTCGTTGAGTTGTTGGGTTTTTATAGGGGATGAAAAAACCCACCCAGTCATATAGGGATGATGTTAGGTCATTATAAGAATTCCCTGTAACCAACCAGGATTCCATGGAATGTCACAAAAAAACTTCTCGTTTGAAGATGCAGGGAAAAAAAGAAACCTTGTGGTGAACCTTGGGGTCCCTACAGCCAATTTCCAGGGGGGCGTATACCGGTTCGTTTGTAGGGCTCAGGAAAGCTAACCCCCACCCCTTGAAACTAGGAAAATCACATATATTTCTTTGTTCGGAGATACATCGATTCAAAATGCTGGGAATTTTACATTGTTCATTCGTTCGTTTTCCGGCTACCCCGTGATATTGGGGGAGCGATAATGGTTGCCAGTGATTTTCATGTATTTTCCTACTAAATGAGGAGCGTTTTAGAACTCCAGAATTCTCAAAATCACAAAAGCGTACGATCATTGGGTTATTCCCCCAATACACTAACCATTCATAAGTAGGTAAAATAACGCATTGATCCGATCACCATTGATCCCAACACTTCCGGAACCCGGGACATACAAGTAAAATCCAATGTGAAACTTCACTTTCAGCTGGCCTGAGAATCCAAGGTGCTTACCTGGTTCCCCTCCGAAAAATGAGGCCTTATTGTGAAGATGTTGTTAAGGGATCATAGTCCATGGTGGCTAAGTGGTTAATACTCCCGGATGATACTGTTGTTGATGCTTCATAAATCCGGCTACCTCACCAGTTGAGAATTGGTAGTCTATCCTCATTATTGACCAGAGTTTTTAGGACCATCCAAACGGTGGTTATATTATAGCAGGATTTCTGGTTGCCATCAACAAAAACGACCGTGGATTTCTTGGGACCCCATTGACGGGGTGTGCCTCTAAGAGTCGCATGGCTTCTATGACCTGCTGGTAGAGCGAAGACATTGGGCGATTTTTTGCCACAATTGCCATTTTAGCCTGGATTTTTTTTTTAAGGTACGGCATGTACGGCATGTCATGATTCAATATGTATAGTTTACACATATTTTGACTGGGTGGTGGTTTCAAAGATTTTTTATGTTCACACCTATTTGGGAGGATATGATCCAATTTGACTAATAAATTTTTCAGTTGGGGTTGGGTTAAAACCACCAACTAGTTGGGATGATTGTTATAGATTAGTTTTTTCATCACCGCAATATGCGCTGCGTTTCCCACGTTTTCCACCGCCAACTTCCCCGAGGTCCGGTGGTCCGCGTTTCCTGCGGCCCATCGACTGGAAGAGCCTTAACGACGAGTCCCGCGTCGACGGAACGCCGTCCTGTGGCGAGAGCGCGCTGCAGGTGGCAACGGGATGGCATTTCCACCACCAAAATGGCACCTTAAACGTCAAGATACGTGGCACAGCCATCACAGCCCACAAAAAGGTAGGTGTTTGTACAGGGGCCGTATAAACCAATACATCGGGACTGCGACATGTACTTTTCAATTAATGTAACATTTGGAACACGCATGGAAGGCATTGAAAAAATTGAGCCATTTTTAAGTCATGGCAATCGACTGTTCTTTAAATATCATGGGAATCTAAGGGGCCAGTGGCCCCTCAATGCCACTACTTTCACAAAATAAGGCCCCCTCATAAGGCCTGATAAAGGGACAATGATGGTTAAGAATGCCCTAATAAGGCCGGCTATTTCCTGTGGGGGGGTTGGGCCCCTTAGATCCCCATGATACCATGAAACCTTTCCCAAAAAAGTTGTTTTTTGTAGAATGCGTTTCCGTTTCCACCTGGGCGCTTTTTCGGTTTTTTCTGTTACAGTAGTCTTCTTATCGTTTAATACAAGGATAAAAATCTGGAGGTCTTTTTCCCGATTAAGTTCTCATCAAGATTCAGTTGGTGGCTTATGGGTTCTGAAAAATCGCAATGGAAAGGTATAGTCCTTTCCTTGGATGGTACTGTTGATGGTCCAGAAATCTGGCGATCACCAGTTGAGGTTGGTAGTTTATCACATTATTTGCAGGTGTTTTTTATACATCGCAGGGAGTGCAGGATTTCTTCCATCAATAGGGGGTGCAGGATTTCTTCCATCAATAATATGTTTTCATGGGGTGAGCTGTTTGTTTTCGGGGGTGACTGAACTGGCTTGCAACTATGTCCAGTGGAACGAATCACCCCAAAGCAGCAATTTATTTTGGAGTGGTTTTACCCCCGGTTGGAACAATCATAACTTGTATACATTCATCCTTCTCTTCTATCATCTCCTGTATCTTCTTTTTCTGCTCCTTTATCTTCTTTTTCTTCTTCTTCTTCTTCTTCTTCTTCTTCTTCCTTCTTCTTCTTCTTCTTTCTTCTTCTTCTTCTTCTTTTTCTTCTTCTTCTTCTTCTTCTTCTTCTTCTTCTTCTTCTTCTTCTTCTTCTTCTTCTTCTTCTTCTTCTTTCTTCTTCTTCTTCATCATCATAATCATCATCGTCATCGTCATCATCACTTGGATTTGTTTGTCTGAGGTGATTTTTTACGGATTCTGCCATGGGATTCATCACCATGAAAATGCCCACCATTAGGGGAAATATTCTTGGGTCACTTTTTCAAGCATCCAACTTACGCAAATCCAAGACAATAGATTGAACCCAGATTTTTCTTGGGGTTCTAGCGAAAAGGTGGTCAAAATGTTAACCTGCACTCTTGCCAATTGTTTCGTATACAAGTAGATGTTCGAGTCCTTCCAATCAAAAAACGCAACCTTTTTGTTGGTTTCATCTCATGGTTGCCCCCGTTCTCAGTAACGAAGGCCAATGTTTCAGAAAGAGGGATCCCCGAACCTAAAAAATAACTGGGTGGTGGCAACTCAAATATGGTTCATGTTCACCCCGAACCTGGGGGAAGATGGGACCCATTTTGACGAATAACTAGGATTTTTCAGATGGGTTGGGGGAAAACCACCAACCAGATAAATAATGTCATCCATGGGTGGTTTTTGACGAGGAATCCGCATCCTGGGGGGCAAAAAATTGACACCCCCAACGTTGCATCGACCAGGTCCATCTAGATGACTTCTGGCAACAAAGTGCTGCAACCGTGGCGGCCCAAAACGATGCTGCAACTCTGGGTGTTGAGACTCTTCAAGTCACTTGGGAGCAGCGCAAAACTCCGTTTTGGTTATTGATATACGCCTCCTGAGAAAGGAACAGCACCAAAAGCCATTGGAAAATTGGTGGGAAATTCGGAAACATTCCGAATTCCTTTTAGGTTTGCGGTCTATTTTCAGGGGCCAAGTGGTTAGTTTTAGGGAGAGGATGGGATGGGATACGCCTTGGAAAATTAACATGGAACCCCAAAATGAAGGTTTGGTTCAGAATCGTTCAGATGATTTTCCTTTTCTATTGTAGCTGATTTTTAGGTTCAAAATGTTAATTGTCAGGGGTGTATATCTCATTGCTGTTCTGTTTTTCCCCGGGCTTTTGGGGCGTTGTTCGGCGCTTTTATTTGAAAAAAAAACGCACCCCCTTCTTTCTAGAACCTCATGAGGGCAGCAGAGGAAGACATTATTTTTTTTGTGCGCAGAGATTGCATACATAAACACCGTCTATGATATGATAAAATTGATATAATTACGTAATAGCTACCTTACCGTACAACTATCATAGTAGGGATTTGTAGTCAACAATTCCACGGGACTATTATTTGAATGGTCTTTGACTTCCATGGTGTATATATAGTACCACCTCCCGTGGGCACCCCAAATTCTCTGTGAAGGTGCCGGAAGGAATTCTACATCTCAACGAGGACATGTTTGCTTCCCTTCAAGTGGAGCCAAAGAAACAGGAGCGGAAAAAGAAGTCTTTGATTGGCCTTGCTTTGGGGATTTTCCATACTGGGTTAGTACCCCCTATTTTTTTTGCGCCATTTAACTGATTTCAGAGTTTTGAGGAGCAGTGAACTGTAAGGGCCGCGGGGCATCAATGCTCAAGCTTTCAGGTCGCATGCTCCAATTTGTTGTACTTCTCCTTTCATGGTTGGGGATCTGGATTGGTGATCATAATTCCAGTGAACCTAATTGTTTCTGCAACTGTACTTGTCATATAGAGCGAGTGGAGTGTGAACTTCCGGCAACTTCTTGGACTTGGGAAGCTCTGAAGATTTGCTTTTTTGTTCTTCTGGGAGTTGGTGTGACCGCTTTCAACGTTTTTGGAAGACTGTTTGCATTCGGAGTTGAGCTTTTGAAGAGTTGGAGTCAGTCGCAGAAAAATAGCCCACTGGAAATTGAAAATCCCATTTCTGACCAACCTATTGTGAACAGTACTAGATTTGAACAGACCAGTCAGCAGGCGTTGGCAAGGCAGCAATTGGAAATCCTGAGGAGGAGGCGTAGTCAGTGATGGCTTTGCCTCTTGGTAGTCGAGCCTTTTTGCTGTATGATGTGCCTCCGCCGGAGTTGTACCATGAACGATATGTCATGGCTGCCTGCGCATGTGGCAGGGGTTGGCATGTGATTATGACCCCAGACCACGATGTGTATGCTGAACAGATTAGTTTGGAAAACCCAGACATTAGTGCCTTCAGGCTGGGTGTGGGTGATCAACTTCCTGCTGGTCTAAGTGACCTGAATGTCTACAGGATTCGTCGGATGCCAGATGAAAGGCTCATGGACCAGTTGAAGCGTGATGCGCTCCATGCTGCGGATGGTGGCACCTATGGTGGCTGGTCCGGCTGTGA
>DF243437.1:33876-39380 GCA_000507305.1 Breviolum minutum Mf 1.05b.01 | reverse complement strand
CATACACCATGGACTTGCGAAGTTCAGGATCTACGATCAGGGCGCCCACCGTTGCTGCCCCGTTTTCAAAGGCACTGTCAGTGAAAACCAACAGGGGTGGTCCACCAGGTCTGCACTCTACGGTCCGAGGGCCAGACCTGGAAAGCAGGTCCAGCAAAACATCACAAGCCTCCGAAACTCCAGCTGTCCTCAAGTCTGCAGAAAGCTTGAGGGCAAAGTCCACTGCACCCATGGCCGGCCTGAGCGATCTGCCCAAACAGAATCCAGAAGCGAAGACGATGTGCCCTCGAAGAATTGCAGCGTCAGAAAAAGACATCGTTCGTCTCAGATTGCTAACAAGCTCCGATATGTGCTCAAGTCGTCCCTGCTTGTTTGCCACCTTGATCGTGCCCACCTGAAGGGAGGACAAGTCGATCGATGCACCCAGGATGTTGTAAGACGTATTGAAAGGCAGGTTCTTCTCCCCTTCAGCGAATCGCCATCCCAGAATCTTCAACAGTGTCTCATAGGCCTGTTGCGATGAGTGGCAGAGTTGGTCGACTTCATAATGTGGGTACTCGTCAAAATAGCAGCAACCAGGAATATTCAACATGACCGTTGCGATGTGCCACAAAGCCCTGGATACCCTAAGAAAGCCAAAAACACTGGCTGACGCACCAAAAGGCAACGAGTTCGACACGTAGTACTTCCAACTCCGATCCGGGAGCTGGTATCCAACCACGGCCAAATGCCGACTGTTCGGATGAACTGCTAGTTGCTTGTAGGCCTTTGCTAAGTCCAAGGATCGTGCTTTCCACTGCGGGTTCTCGAGGGATGCATGAGGTCTTCCCTTCAAAACCTCTCCCGTGGACAATGTCATCTTCACTCCGTCGCTCCTTGAAAAGGAGGGTTTTCTTTCCTTTCAAGACCTGTCTCATATATGGTGGCAGCGTTTTGTGAAATGCCTTTTCTCTGTCTTGCAATTTTCTGTCCAACTCAAGGATATGCTTGATTTCCCCAATCCGTTCCATTGCAATCTCAGATGGGCCTTTCGTCAAAATGTTGAATATTGCCTTCTGAGTCGAATCTGGCACCGGGTTCAAGGTGTCGATAGGGTGATGCAAATTCATAGCCTTGTCCAAAAATTGTTTGACTGAATGAAATTGCCCCACCTTTGAGATGCCCATTGATGCCCCCCCTGTTGTTGATGGGCCGAGTTGTTTGCAAAGTGGCGGAAGCGACTGTTGTGTTAAATCCATATCAAAGACCTTCAAAAACTCGGGAATGAGTTGTGGGAAACGTTTATGCTGCTTCGAAGTGTATGACGTCGTTTGCATACGCAGGCTCCAGCTGTCACGTGGCTGAATTGCTGCCGGCCAGGTTTGTGCAAGCTGTTCGCTGAGCCGTTTACACAAAAGATCTGGGTATGCACCTTCAATCGAAGTGTCAAACTTCCAAACTCCATCCAGGTAAATTTTATAAGGTTCATGTTCGTGGCCACCATCACAATCTCTTTGGAGGCTTCGGTATGCAGGAGTGGTTGCATCGAGGCGAGTTCGCTTTGCACGTGAGCCTCCATGNGCCGGCCAGGTTTGTGCAAGCTGTTCGCTGAGCCGTTTACACAAAAGATCTGGGTATGCACCTTCAATCGAAGTGTCAAACTTCCAAACTCCATCCAGGTAAATTTTATAAGGTTCATGTTCGTGGCCACCATCACAATCTCTCTGGAGGCTTCGGTATGCAGGAGTGGTTGCATCGAGGCGAGTTCGCTTTGCACGTGAGCCTCCATGCATGCAGTTGTCCCAAATGACTGTGTGCATCTTGTTGATGTATCGACATGCCTCTAGGGAATGGCGTTTTGCGAAAAATACCAAGACTGCCCACAACCACGACCTCCAAGGATTCTCGATGGAGAAAATGATGTTGTGCTCGAATGAGTATAGTATGAGCTTGAAAACGAGCTCGTAAAGCCGGTTGGCAGCCTTCACCTTTTGGGCATTGAAGCTTGACAAGTTTGGAATGCCACGTGGATACTCATCGTTGCGAAGGGGGCCGGACGTGGAGCACCTTGACGTCGAAGATACTCTGGAAGTTCCTTTTCCCGCGCTCGCGATGAAGTTCCACAAGCAACACCTGCATGCATCGCATGTGGTTTTAGGCTTGCCAAAAGCGTCCAAAGAACCTGTTGTCCATCGTCACTTCCCAAGTCAATGTTGATGGCTGAGAACTTGGAAGTATGTTTATTGTGCTTCCAGTCGATGCAGATCACGTCGAATCCACGTTGATACATGTATTTGCTCAAGTTGCCAGTGCCTGCAAATATTTCTACAAACAATGGTCTCGAGGTTTGTGGTGAAAGAGGCTGAGAGCTTGCGTCCACCATCGTCTCTTGAAGATGGCTCTGAGGTGGAGAAACTTGAGGTGAAATCTGATGAGAGAGCGCTGCCTCTGTTGTCCCTTGAGGAGGTTCAGGGTGCGATGTTTGAATTCGTGTTGGGGAAACATGCTGATCTGTCAGTTGCTCCAGCGGCTGTTCGTCTGACGCAGCTTCCAGATGTGAAACTCGTTGCACAATGTGTCAGTCGGTGTGTGTGCACTCATGTGCCGGCCGATGGCGATTGCAACCAATCTTCCAGCACACGTGGAATCCTTTCTGGCAGCGTTTCCCTGCTTTCACCTTATTCCAGCACTTGCCGCGGTTGTAAAGCCCACAAATCGGCTTGTTGTCGCCAAACGTCAATGAACAATCTGCTGGGACTTGCGGAACATTGCTCGGCTGCTGTTGCTTCCCTTTGCCCTTCCCCTTTGGTGGTCGATCATATGGTGTTTCACGGACCTTCTCGATGTGCTTCTTCTCGGGGATCTCGGGAAGGGGCATGAGGAAGCTGAGGACGTCTGGGCTGCTCGACAATCTGTCCAGTTGCAAGTCGCAAGGCTTTGGAGTCCCCGGCAATGCCGCCACTGCACCTCGTGTTGCCTCTGACATCAGGATCCACAATCTCTTATCCGCAGCAATGATCTGTGACAAGCTCACTCCCTTGAAACCCTTAGGAGTTTCTCTTTGGATGGCCATGAAGAGATAGGAGTGCCACTCTTCTGCTTGGGTGTAGCTTACCAAGTTAGCGATGTCCATAGCCAAAGCCTTTCTACGATAGGCCTCTCGCAGTCTCATCTCACCACTCACTGGGCACTCTGAATCTTGATCTGCATGCTTGACCTTCAAGTTGCCGTCCGAAGAAAGAGTGAAGGTCTGGTGGGTCTTAGAGCTGAGAACTTCCATGGACCTTGAAGTGCACAACTCAGGCTTCACATAGGAGACCACATTCTCTTCCACCATTGCCACAAAACGATCGACCAATTGGTGGGATGGTTCAGACTCAGGACCCCATACCACGCCAGTAAGTCTGGCACGTTGATTGTCTGCCCTGGCTTTGCGCTCTGCAGTTGGAAGCTTCTTTGTGACACCATCCGAGCCATGCTCCGACTTCTGTTTCAAATCGGCCAATGCTAATGTGTGGCTCTCCCAGAAGAGGCGTCTCAAAGATGCCATGGCTGCTGGTGTAGGTGCAATGCCTCCGTTCATCCCCGCTGCCAAGTCGGCCAGGGGAGTCTCATCTCGCTGTCCAGGAGTATATGCCACCGAAAATGCAAATCTCCCAAAGGTATTCAACCCTTGAATGCGCAGTGCATCACGATACAACTGTGGAACTCCCAGAAGCTCAGCACGCCTCTCAAACTCGGCCGCCGAGTCAAGCTCAGCAGTTGACATGGCTCATGAAGAAAGAAGGATTAAAAAGAGTACAAAAAGATTTGAAACAATCCATGTGGATGCAACGAAAGGTCGTGGCAATATTGTCATGGTGCATGTGACCTGGAAATGCATTAAGTCTTAGATGCCCATCAGCCGTTTGGACACTTGAAATGCACTCGATAGCACCCATCGGTTTCAGTCGAATGCCATGAAAGATTATGGCCACTGAATGATGCATGAGATCACTGATTCACTGTCACACGTTTAACAATGAGTGATCGTGCAGTCGATTCCCCTGAATGATTGACTAAAGTCACAGAGGTGAGAGAAGTGTCTCATGAACTATGATCAAACTCGAATACCACACGGTTCACAAAGTGAGTGGTAAGGTGTTGACTCAGGCTGCGCGGCTTTTTGCCAAGCTAATCGGACAAGTCATCGCTTGACGGTTCATACTGCTCTGAGGAGTTTTCCCCAAAGTGCAAAGCTGCCTTCGCCTTGCATTGTGCACAAATGTTGGTGTCCACCATTTCGAAGCTATTCGAGCTCCATCCAACAAAGCTTGATGTGATTCTTCGACCGCATGCGAATGCCAGCTCAGATGCTGACACATGCATCACACCAGAAAGTTTGTGAACCATGAGGTAGGTGGAAGGCACTTGGGGGATATCTGGATGTCGATCTTCGTCGTCAGCACGAACCCCCGGCAGCCTTGTTGATGGTGAGTTGTCTCCAGCTGATTCGTCGTCACTCGATGATGATTCGCTAGAGTCACGATGCTCTGCCAACTCCACTGCCTGAGCGATTCTATCGATACGTGGGAGGTCCGGTGCAAATCGTCCCTCAGTGATATCGTCCAACATCAGCCGCACTGCAACAGCGATTGGGGCATAGTTGTCACGGGAGTAGACTAGCATCGAACGATCTTGGACATCATAGTGATGTCCCATCTGCCTCCTTTGTGGGTCTGTAAACTTTCCTGATTTTGCAGACCACGATAACAGCGTTGATTTCAGGCTGTGAGACGACACTGTTGAAGTCACCTCACTTGAAAAGCCGCTTTCCTCAAGGATTTCACGCAACCACAACGTCGCCTCTGTCGAAGTCATAGGCAGTGAAGTGAACTTGTGATTCTTGTCGGACCAGGCAGTGATCGATGCCCACGTGTGGGGGCGTCCCACCTTGTGGATCTTTCTTGCTGCTAACCACGCAGTCGACCAAGGATGACCCTCCACCAGTCCAGCACCAAGTCACAAGTACGGCAAGAACATCTGTTTGGCCTCGTCTGTCAAGGCTGTCTTGTGATGCTCAGTCGCCGTCTCCACTATGGTGATGCGGCCGCGATGGAACTCGGTGATCTCGGTCAATCTCATTGTATCAGCCCATCTCGCACAGGCGTAGATGCAGAAAAGGATGTGACCTGCGATGACTGCTTTATGGCTTTGAAAATGCGTTCCGACATACGTCTCCAGTTTCGAAACCATCTCGACTGTCAGCGGCGGCGCCTGCTTTCGTTTGGCCCTCGTCTTAAGGTGCTCCTTTGCCAGACCCTTGCATCTTCCGGAGAAAGACGACGTGCCTTTCAACGACTTCACATCAACTATGTTATGCAAGAATCCGACTGCCTCCAGAAAACTCGATGGTGCCGATGCCGACTTGCCCTCAGCCCTGAGGGTTGAAAGATACTCGTAGATCTTTGGCTCATCCATGTGAAGAGGCGTTCGATTTGATTCCAAGCTCCACTTGGAATAAGGCCAAAGTGCTGCCAGTCGCT
>DF243437.1:21376-28876 GCA_000507305.1 Breviolum minutum Mf 1.05b.01 | reverse complement strand
CGCGTAGTCTGGCAGCCTGTTCCGTCTACAAAGCGTCTAGCACAGAAAGCCATTGACTTCATGACTTCATTTGAGGATAAACCAGTCTCCGATTGTACCATTAAATCGCTGGCATCCTGCAGCTGTCACTGGCCACCAAGCCCCTCCCTCTTCCTTTCCTCTTTCGGACACAGCCTTCGCCTCCTGCTCTCCGAAAAACACCTCAGGCACCTTCGCGACGAAGGAGGCTGGACATGAGAATGCACTAAGGTGCGCAGCAATGCTGTACATGACCCTCCTAAAGCCATGCTTGTGAAAATAATATGCTGCAAAGAAAACTGCATGCATTCACTTCTTGGTAGTCGAACTTTGTCCCGCAGATCTCCAGTCAAAGAGCAGAAGCCATAGGAACGGCGCGGATCAAACCATTTCACAACGGCCTCTGAACAGGCAGAGCTTTTGAGGGTGTTTTGCTACAAGCGACTTGACAGCCTTTACAGCAAAGTCAAAATTGACGACAGCGTTCAAGAATGTTTTACGGTGCAAGATCGTTTTGTCACAACATGTCCCTCCGAGCTTCTGCCTCCACTCCTTTTGCCACCAACTTGAATTCATCCATGCATTGCGTGCATTCCATGCGTGTGTCACATCCAAATGCAGCTGGAACCGGGAACTGGCAAAGCTGAAACAATATGCCGTTATGCTGCAGTGTCTCCTACACACGAAGTTTGAAATGCAAGCAATCCACAACGGAGCGAGTGAGCTGAAACTGCAACTCGGCAAGATCTTGCAATCCACAAATTGCATGTCGTTCATGCACACATGAGAATGCTTGCTATGCTCTGCCAACAGGCGCCAAAGTATGCCCCTCCTTCCCTTCGAATTGGAACTGCAAAGGCAACCGTCGTGGGTTCTTCGCCAATATCTTGTGAAGATTGGCATCCCTTGTAACGCTCCCAATTAAGATCAGCATTTGGCAGCTGAATCAGCTTAGTGTACAATTTGCTCGTCTGCTCAAGTCAAGCATGGAGCAATCTGCAATAGCCACTAGATGTCACTGGTGGTGAGAAGCAAGGTGAAACAGTGTCAACTCATCATCCTGGTTTTGGCCGGCTTGTCTTCATGCTTGCATGCAGAAAACGGAACATTGTCTGATGCTGCGCTAAACAAGTTCATGAAGCGACACGTTGCAGGAAAAGGTACAGTAGCCTCGTAGTTTCTTGAGCCCCTTACCAGTTTTCCCAGATCCGTGGAATTGCTAGAAATTTTGGCCAGATCCATACCTTACACCCACGACGCTGACATTGATTGGCAATTGTCGCCAGCTTATCAAAATCACTTGCTGTTGGGATTACTTGGGAACTCCGCTTTTTTACGACAAGAGAATAGCTGCAGGAAAAATTATGATGATGATGACGACTATGACATTGAAGATGGTGCAGTGGCAGCACTCTTCTCGGATCCGTGCGAAACTGGACTTCCACCCTGAGGACCACCGGTGACCTGCGTTTAAAACTTCAACATGACAGAGGGAGAGGAGGCTGAAAATGCGTACACAGTAGTAGAAGAAACACCGCAGGGCAGCCAAAGGAAAAAAATAGAAAAACGGATGGCACTAGGAGCAGTTGAAATGACCAGTTCTAAAGCGCCTGTGTTTTCCAAGCAATCTATCTGTCCGGACTAGCTTTGCAAATGCAAAAGCCATTGCGACATTCCATCATTGAGAAAATTTACAATGCGCGGCTCCTGCAACTTCTGCATCTCCGCTGCAAACTTCATTTGTGCCTGTTTGTTTCTGCACATCAAAATGGCTGCAAATCAAGCAATGCAATGAAGCACCCTGCCTCAATGTGGCCCCGCTGCAGCTGCTGTTGCTTTGCCAGCATTTCTTCTTGGGACCTTTCTTTGTAAACATATAGATATCGTAAATATACAGGAACAAAAACAAACACGTTGGCAACGACAAAGTCATTCGTTCATGTATGTCTGATGTCCATGATGCATATGATTGGCCAATATGTATGTACCACTATGTGTAATGTAGTTGAAATGTCTGACTTGTCTGTATGTATACATATAAATACAACAATATATTTCCATGTTCTCCATGTTCTCGCTCACCCTGGTAGTCGCCATCGCACTACCAGTTAGTCACACCCCAAACAACCACCATCCACAATCAAATGTCAGTACCTGGTGAATTTTTCCCATTGGTGTAGTAATGCTAGAACTACTAGTGCAAGCACTAGGATAAAACCACTGAGATCGTGTCCACAGGGACTGGAAATCAAGATTTGTTTATTTGTTTTTTCATTTCTCACTTTGTTTTTTATCATGTTATGATCATTAGGTATCATTATATAGTGTATTTATGTATCATGTTTTCATATTCCATCGTTTGATTTTCACTCTTTATCATTTCTCATCATGTTTTGTTTTTTCATGTATTTCTTGTGTTTTGCAGCATGTTCGACCAAAAAATGAAGATATAGTGAGGGACACTTAGCAAAGTCCAAGGGTTCTAAAGACATTACAGAAAAATGGACTCGAAAATATTCAAAAGTTAAAATGGCAACAAACTGAAAAACAAAAAGATGTTGACATCTTCAGGCTGTGGCTGTGGCTCCAAGATTAACTTAACACTAAGCCTTCAATGCGTGTGTGCATGGGGAAGGGACCATACATTTGAGGGGACAAGGAACGTTCAACGTGCATCCACACATACAAATTTGTTGAGAGTGCACCAAACGTCTATGTCTGTTTGCAAACCTGCGTGGTGAACATCTGTTTGCATGTGTTCATGGTGCTGCAGGAAAACATATGCATGTATTTTCATCAAAATTGACGGTTCCAGCATGCACTTATGCATGTCCACTTCCACGAAACCTCCTGGGGGCCAGGCCGCTTTTGCTGATACTCCATCACTAGCTGCATAGCCTGACAGCGAGAGGCTGGCAAAGTTGCTGTGATGCAATGAGAACACGAAAGACCGGAGACCGGGAAAAACGGAAGCAGTGCACAAGCAGTGCACCCTTGAAAGAGTACTCTTGGAATTGCGAACAGTGGAAGCACTTGGAAGGATGTGTGTGGCACGGGCCAAAACAATTAAAACCACACGGAGCTTCGAAAGAGCTGCTTTCAACTGGAAGGGTGGGAACAGCAGGGCAAAAGATTGATGAACAAAGCAATTCAATTGCATAATTGCGCCTGAGATTCAAGTGCTGCTTTCTGCTGAGCTGAGGCCTGCTGTACCTGAATTTTGGATGTGAAGATGTTGGTTACAGGACAGGCTTCCTGGCGGACTGACAAACCGAGGACAGTGTTGTGTACTCTGATAGATAGATAGATAGATAGATAGATAGATAGATCGATCGATCGATGGATGGATGGATGGATGGATGGATAGATAGATAGATAGATAGATAGATAGAGTTGTAGATAGTTGTAGATAGTTGTAGATAGTTGTAGATAGCTGTAGATAGCTGTAGATAGGCAACTCCCAAACGCTAGTTTGATGCAGGTGCCTGCATCAAAGACTGGTTGTACTGCTGAAGCAACTGCATCTCCTGTTGCTGCACCTCTCAAGCCACATCTCAGTATGACGACCAAGCATGAGGAGGATGCATACAGTGAGATGAGCACAGTTCACACATCAGGACGTTCAGATGTGGCATCCAAGGCATTCCGCAAATGTGTTCCTTTTTTCGGAAATGTGGCATGTGAGGCACCTGCTGCTTAATTTGCATCTCCACTTGCTGCTTTTGCTGCTGTGCCTTGGAGTCACAAATCACTTGACCGAAATGCTTAAAAGATGCAGGCTGTGCACTGTGCATTTGGTCTTTTTGTTATTCTAAGCTTCACGCTTGCGTGTGCAAGTACTCAGACTGCTGTTTTCGTTGCTGGTCGAGGGTGTTCTGGCAGCTTGAACAATGCTTCGATTTTCCGGCTTTTGTACGATGCACGATTCAACCCTGAACTATTTCGACTATTCATGCTGGACTCATACTCATAGTCTCCAAAAAGATACAGTACCGGCACCCCAGAGCTGCCTGCCCCTGCTTCAATTGCTCATCAAGAAGCCTGCAACCAAACAAGGAGTGCTTGCAAACAGCTTGCTTTCACTTTTGGCCAGAAACAAAAAAAGCCACGACCTGATATAGCCTTCCTTCTGCTTTTGAATCACCTGATCACAACAAGTTGACACTGTACAAGTTCTGCTGTGAGAGGGTGTGAAAAGTTCTGAATGAAACTGGTGAATGAACCAGCCACAAACGTATCGTTTTTCTACTGTTGTAACAGAGATGTTACTGTACAAATACTCGATGGACTGCAGCAAAGGTTAGAGCAACTCGTCCACGCCTCTGGGCTTGGCAGTCCAGGACTTGGCGCCCAAGCCTTGCAAGTGACAGATCCAGCTTTGACTAAAAATGAAAATTATGTTTAGCGTTTTTTCAGGGTTTAATTTGTTTTTCAGTTCGATCGGTTTGCCTATGTGAGTCTGAGTCTAAGTGTTAAACAGATCTGCGGTCTGGAACCAGTGTTTTGATGCGTTTTGTATTCAAAATACAATGTGTGTTTTCAAAAGTGTATTCGTCCGGCTTCTGTGCTTTGCACTACTCTAAAATGATAACCAAGGATTCCAAGGACACCCAGTTCAATCTCAATCTTGGTATTTCGTCCACATATGTAAGATGTGTTCTCTCAGGTAGTTGTTGTGCGAAATAATCTGGGAACTATAGAAGATCGTTGTTGAAGTTGTTCAGAAGCGTTCTTCCTCCAAATCTCCTTTAATACAGCCTGTAGCAAATCTTAGAATTATATTACAAATGGAATGTACATTGAGAAGATTCGAAAGAGATAGGATTCATGACAAGTAAGTAGGAACCAGAATGGCGATTCGTTCAGCAATCACCGACAAAATTTGCGAACTGATTCGTGTGTCAGAAGATGTACAAGGGTGGAGGCAGAGCATTCAAAGCGGCGTTTGATGTTACTTCGTCCATCAGCTTTTTTCCTTCATCCTTTGACTGGTACTCATTACAATTCAATGTCAACATGCGTCTTGTTTAGCTTAAGAGCCCCTGTAAGATGCCACTACTCTTCATTTTTTTCTGGCTTAAGAGCCTGTGCATCAGTTTCAAAAGTTGAATCATGTTCCCAACACCAATATCAAATGTCAGTAGCACAGCGCTAGGTGTGCGACCACCTGCATGGGAGGCTGTGCTGCAGCGGGCCTTGGCAAGTAACTTCTGCAACGAATGAAGCCCTTAGAAACAGCAGCCGTGTAAAAAAGTGAATCTTCGTTCATTTATCTATTCAACTTCCGATGCCTAACTAAGAAAGCGGCGGTGGAACAAAAGATGGAATGCGTTGCGTCATGCTCTCAACTAGTCGGGTGGGCCTCCACAGCTTTGCCCCAGAAATTGGGTGTGATTTTCTTTACGCGCAGGTTTTGTACAGCTAAAAAAATCTAGGATGATGGTGAATGATGTACATTTGTGTAGAATATAAAGCAGCGTACAAAAATAGCTGCGGACACAGCGGCATTCAGATTTTAACACAAAGAATCATGCACCTCAGTCCAAGACAAGAAATGAGTGATGTGTAAAATCTCATGATCCACTGCGAGGTTGCCTTTGATGAACCTTTTGCTAAAAATGCTGCTGTGCAAGCTGCGAATTTCATGTTCAGCAATGGAACTCTTTCACTTTTTGGCAAGCAAAAGCTTCAGCTAGGGAGTGCGTTTGCCCTTGGCAGAACCGATAGCTCGCATGAGCAGGCTCATAGGCTCATAGGATCTCATAGCAAAATGTCAGGGACTGATACTTTGCAATGCCACATGTCCCCGAAAGTATGCTCCTCTAAAGATCTCTAAAGCACTTCACTTTGTGGTCAGGTCGTTCCAAAGTTCAGCCTCTCCACGCTCGGCTGTCTCTTAAGCTCTCCTCGATTTGGTCGCTCTTCGGATTGACCTTTTTCACGATTTTCTGCAATTCTTGAAGGCCGAAGGAGAGCCTGCAAGGATTGGATCTGGCAATTTGCTTTGCTCAAGTGACTAAGTCTGAACTTTGTGAGAAGGCAAGTTGGCCACAAACTAGTCTGATTTGTGAGAAGGCAGTATGGAAGTAGGTCCAGGGCAGCAAGAGGAGACTAGCAGATCTCTGGCCTCTTCAGTCCTTTCAATTGATCACCACGACAGTTCGTGGCATCCAAAGTCATCTCCACAGTCGTCGGAGAACCATAATCTGCAGGTCGTTTGCAGGACACACCCGCTCCACATCGCTCCACTGGTGCCGGGGCAAAAGTCTCCATAATTGTCCTTCTCACTCCACGCCCGGACCCTTTGAAATCACCTGGCGTTACCCAGAACTGCTCAATGTGAATCTGTAAAGAAATTGCTATGCCACAGCAATGAAATGAACAATGAAAAGCAATCTGGGGGCCGTACATTCGAGGCATGTCTTTGCCTGTATCAAAATCATAAAAATCAACTTCAACCAGGGCATAATCATCCATCTGCAGGGAACTGCACAAAGTAAAGCCTGGTCTCAACCAACAAAGCTTGACAGAAAACTCCATCTGGACTGTTGCCTCAAGGGGAGGAATGTCTGCGAACAAAGTACAAAGACGAAGTGCTAGAGAGCTGCAAGAGATGTCCAATCTACCGAGACGATTCTCAATGCAGCAAAGCAGGCAATTCAGGGGCTGGCAAAACGGCTGGGGGCCGATGGCACCAACCACGCCACTATGCCTGAAGCAACGAATGTTAATCTTGCTGTATTGTCTCTGAATTTCGTGACAAGTTTTTTGGGCACCTTGATCTGCTTCGACCTGGCACAAAATTGTTGCTGCGCAACTCTGACAAAGAGACCTCCCGTCAAAAAAGTAAAACATTTTATAAATCAAAGAATCCGTCTTTCTGCCAAGCCTCCAGCGGACAAACGCGAGTAGAAGTGGCAGTAGCGGGATCCTCTTGGATAGACCTGCCACTTGGCTCAAAGACTTTGCACAGCTAATTCCAACCAAAGCCGTGAGTGAAGTCACCATCTTGTCTTGCCTCAAGCTGATAGGCTCCAATTGCCCCACCTCTGCATCCTGCTGCAGACTTTGTCAAGGGTCTAATACTCTCAAGGTTGTTGTTGGTAGTGCCAATGGCTGCTATTCTGATAGTATGGTTGCGCTGCTACTGTCACTGTTCCTCCTACCCTTGCTATTACTGTTCCTATTACTGTTCTTGCCAATGCTGCTGTCCATGTTACTGCTACTATTTCTGTTGTTCTTGTTCTTGCATTCATTGTTGTTGTTGTTGTTGTTGTTGTTGTTGTTGTTGTTGTTGTTGTTGTTGTTGTTGCTGTTGTTGTTGTTGTGGTTGTTGTTGTCGTTGTCGTTGTCGTTGTTGTTGTGTTAGTTTTTGTTGTCGTTCTTGTTGTTGTTGTTGTTTTTTTCTTTTGTTGTTCTTGTCGTTGTTGTGATTGTTGTTGTTGTTGTTGTTGTTGTTGTTGTTGTTGTCGTTGTCGTTGT
>DF243437.1:0-20645 GCA_000507305.1 Breviolum minutum Mf 1.05b.01 | reverse complement strand
GGATAGGTGTTGTTGTTGTTGTTGTGTTGTTGTTGTTGTTGTTGTTGTTGTTGTTGTTGTTGTTGTTGTTGTTGTTGTTGTTGTTGTTGTTGTTGTTGTTGTTGTTGTTGTTGTTGTTGTTGTTGTTGTTGTTGTTGTTGTTGTTGTTGTTGTTGTTGTTTTGTTGGTGGTGTTGTTGTTGGTGGTGGTGGTGGTGGTGGTGGTTTTGGTATTTTTATTTGTTGGTTGCTATTAGCATGACCGCTTGCTGCTGGTGTCAGTGACTTCGATTTGCTCTGCGGCCACATCTGTAGAGCTTGCTACAATTTAAGCCGGTCGGTGTGCATAGCCTCTTGCATCATGTGCATCCAGGTTTGCTTAGCTATCACTCCAGAAAGGACTTTCTTGCTTTCAGGAAATGATTGCAGACATTTGTTGTTTTTCCTTGGGTTTCTCATGGCTTGATGTTTGTAGATCACCGGTTCTGTGGTCTGCCAAACTTCTTGAAATTGCTGCGAGTCCTGACCGTCCAACAATGCCAAGTGTAGCTTTTTGGATATGCAGGCTTTATCCACCAGATGGACTGCAATATCGAACCTTGAGCCGACGCAAATCCATCTAAGTGTCGTCTAACTCAAAATGACACAAGTCTGAAGGCAAAACCATGCAAAATTGAGAATAATCACGCTCAAAAATTGATCCTCTGTCCCAAGACTATCTTGTTCAAGGAATCATTTACACAAGGATGAAAGCATCTATATATACTCTATTCCCCACTTTCCAACCAGATTCTCTTACAAATACTGTCGCATAGCATTCAATGGTCAAAACCTCACCATTCGATGGAAAGCTGCGAGCAAAATCTGCACAGCTGTCTAGGAGTCTGGCCATTGTAAATCAACTCGATAGTCATCTTTGCTTTGTGCCTCGGCATAGTTTCAAGAGGTACCATCTTGTTCTCAGGTTTTGAATGCTATTAAAAGCTGTTGCAAATCTTTGTGAATTTTTGTGCCTTGATTGCTTGGAGAAAAACACAGGTTATATCGATGTGCCGCCCTGCCTCCAGAAGTTCTGCTTGGCTCCGTTTGAATTCCTCACGCGCCCTGCGAGTGGGACGACCCAAGATTGTCGGAGAACAACAGGCTGGGTTTTGTCTCCGGCTTCATATCTAGGGTGCCAATGTCCCTCATACCTGATACAATAATACAGCTTGCGTGTAGGCAGCAAATTAAGCAAAGTAGTCAGCAGTCATACCTCTGACTTTGCACCATAGTCTGAAGCTGCGCCAATTACCAAAGGCAGACTATCTTGCAAACTCATGCGCTGTTGTTCATACTCCGTCGCCAGTTTGGGGGAAAATCGACAAAGTGCAGACAGGTAAGGGCCTGGTGTATGAGGTAACGAGTTCTTCTGTGATCCCAAGAATGGCTGAAATATCCTGGGCGGCACTGGTGTAGGCAACATCAAAAAAACATGCCAGTTTTCTTCCCAAAGAGAGCGCCTGTACATGGTATCCGCGGCAAGCAAGATTGTCGATCACCTGAAGAAAAACAAAAAGGAAACCACTTCCGAAGCAGCTGCTTTGCATCACTGCTGTATACACGAGAATAGTCGGCACAACTGTAGGTTCGGCGCTGCTTTGCGAATCACTCAACATTGGAAAGTCCCCGGGTCCAGCACAAAAGAGTAAATTTGGGTACCATTCAAGAACGCTCTCGCAGTTGTCCATATAGATGGTATATGATGTATGGATATGTACAACTTAGTTTACACTTAGGTTGCTCTTCCAATGGTACCCGGATCTAACTTTTAATAGCAGCCCTTATGCAATCTATAATTTCATGCTGTTCTACCCGATCTAAATGCAACTCTGTGAGAACAAATGAAGTGAACCAAACTCCTCCGCTCTTGGGGCTTTGCTGGAAAGAGCCTGGGATTTATGGCCACCTGCGGGAATTGCAGCCTAAGCAATGGGCGTCAGCGAACCAAAAGAATTGAATTGTGGCATACTTACACTCCTACATGGCTGCAATGTCATGTTTCCTGAGATATTCTTGCAACTCCTAGGTGCAGGGCTCACCACCACATGTTTTACCTCTCGGGCTGACCTGCTTGATTCCACCCAAGGTCTCTGCTAAATTTGTAGGTGGTATGTAGGATGTTTTAACATTGTGAAGGTGAAAGCAAATAAAGAAGGGCATCCTTAGAAGGCTTGACAAAAACTGTGAAAATAGCCTTTGGGAGGGATAAAAAGAGATCAATTTCAGGCCTGAAACATGCTGAGAGAGTGGACCTGCAAATCCCTCTTATACCCAAAGAGAGCTGGGCAGTTTTGGTGCCCTAAAAAGCTCTCGGGGGCTGAATGGAACAAGGTCAGTCGGTTTGGTCTGTGAAAAGCCAAATAAACATACTCAAGGGATCTCAAGGGAAGGAAACAAAGGCCGAAAATCATGACCCGCACTAGATTGGCAAATCTGGGAAACTTGCTGATTTGTCAATTAGTCTTTCTTTTGCTTCTGAATAACTTTTGCTCAGTGTTTCGTCTCTCAAATGAGCAGTCATCAATTTAGTTCGTGAGTTAAATCACCTGTGGAAACAAAAATCTTTTGTGGTACATAAGATCAAATCTCACCGGGATTTCTCATCTGCCAATTCGCCTGGGGACCTCTGGAATATCGTTGGTAATGCTTTAGTTGACAAGGCGGCTGGTGCTTCTTCGCAACGAATTTCTAGTGAAATGCAACAACTAATCCAGGATGTTAAGCAATTTCGTGTGTTGGAGCAGCATAACCTTTGGTTAGTCCTTCAATACTTAGTTGACTTAAATTGTTGTCGAACAGAACTTATTCGTAAAGTGCCTGCAAGAAATGTGGTGGATCAATCGTCTGATCACCCGTTAAAACTGGCTATGGGAGACGAGGCCCGTGATGCTATGATTGCCTATACACTGGTTAATCCTACTAAGTTGGTCCTTGGAAATCTTGATGAAGACCTATGTAAATGGTTTTTGATAGGTTCACGGCCCACAAGATGTGGATTTGGCTTTCTATGTTGGATTGGCCCCCTGAAGAATCATAAAACACCCCACCTGCTTCGTGGGGCATTTCGTTTTTAGAACTTATGATAAACTTTTCTCAGTGTAGTGGTATGACAATACCTTTAACTTTGGAAGGTAAGGGTTCTCAAAAGATTTACGTTCCTTATTTCTCACAGAAGGCCTTGATGCTCCCTCATACAAAAAGGGCGGGCAGTTATCAATCCCTGGCTTTACGAAAAGCCATTCAGACAATACAGACCTTGTCAAAAGTGAAGGTTTTCCCGGTGGACACTAAGAAAGGTTGCTTCAGTATGAGGCGGTTGCATTTTGCATTATAAGGTTGATGCTCTTGGTTTGGCTGTGAGACCATCTATCCCCAAAGCTGACCTTACTATGCGACTTGTTGAAAAGTATGTTTCTGCCTTGAAAGGTGCTCGTGGCTTGAATCTTCCCTTGCCTGACTTAGTTGAAGTACCGATCATCCCTGATCCTTCTTTTGATGAAGCTGATATCCAATCAAGATATCGTGGCGTTTTCAATACAAAGAAGAGTAACTCCTTGATTTGTTTGTGAATTTGGTGCGATTGTGTCAAAGACACTTGGTCCGTTTAGTTGAAGCTCCCTTGATACCACCTGTGTTCGGGACATGAGGAGTACTGTCTGTGAGAGCCATGCGATCTCCGAATCAAAACCCTGGTTGGTTAGGTTATATAGGGGACTATACCACCCAGTTATAAGTTATATAGGGATTGCAATAAGCCAATATAATAATGATCCTTATTAACCAACCAGTATAATGATGTCAAAGGGTTTTGATCCCTGCTCGAATGGTTAGTCATGGGTGCTTCAATTGCATGAGCGCTGCTTCACGCTGCTCTGAATTCGGATTTGGACCTTAGCACGAGCATCATCTTCGATCCAAGTCCTGCAGTCTAGCCAGTCTAGTGGAACGGGACTTGTCTCCACAAACCCACGACCATGTAAGTCTTTCATGCGTATCCTCCAGCGCAGCCCACGCCCAGCATTTGCTTCCGTGGGAAAACCAGTGCCCTTTAGCAGCTCCACCAAGACCACGCCAACCTGGCAGCACAAAAAAGTCTGCATGTCCCAGAACAGAATTCACATCAATTCACCATGCCTCAGATCGAGTCAAAGTCGGCTCCTCCACAATATCCTCAGAGAATGCCAAGCAGCCCGCCCCCCGGTTTTGCAGAGTTCAGTATTTTGGAGTGAACATGAGCAAAACAAGTCTCTGGCATACCATTGAACCTCCAAGTCCAAAGTAGATGGGACACCTCGACTGACAGGATCATCCACCTAGGGCAAGAAAGTCAAGAGCTCATTGCCATGCTTAGCACACAAATACAACAAGCACTTGTAGACTAACGAGGGTTGTGTAGATTGCACATTAGACTCTTTGGAGACATGAATCCAAGGCTAGAGCATGAAGCAGCTCGCGGTTCACCTCAGAAACAGGACAGTCAATGAAACTGTGCCATCTCATTTGTTGTTTGTTTCAGCCTTACCAAAGCATCGAATCTTAAGACTTCAGAAGGAACACATGTTTTCCTTATGGACACCTTTGCGCTGGGCCCAATGGCTCGTAATGTGTCAAGAGTCAACGTGCTTGTCCGCTTCCCGCTTTCGTCCTGCGAGTCAGAATTGTTGCTCTTTAACTCTGCGTTGATCAAAGGGCGTGTCCATACTGCCTTTCAATTTTCAAGTGCATGTTTGCTCAATTTCTTCAGACCTTTTTTTGGATTTCTTGCAGTTTGAGATTTTTTCAGAAAAGTTCAGTCTCGAATCGGAAAACATGTCATTCTCTTCATCTTTCAGAATGAGACAGAATGTTTCCAGTGTTCTAGCATTTTGCACTCTCTGTCAAAATTGTGCCAAAGAGCAGCATGCATACCCAGACCATGAGAGAAGAACTGTGGCAACTAGTGGAAATCGCATGGTCCCCAGACTTTTCGATTTGAAGGGTTCTGGCTGCATAGGGCTCACGCTCTGTTTCGGAGTGAAAGTAAAGTACATCTATCATATCTGTTGCGAGCTTAACTCTTAGAAATTAAAATGTGGATGTTCACAAGGTCTTCCATTTTGTCTGGCGCTACTGCACAAGATTTGCACAGCATCCATGTCAGATTCTTTTTTAGAGTTCATTATGGAAATGCACCTGAACAGGCCAACGTCGCAGCTGCCCAACTCTACATGCAATGCCTCATCATGAATCGAAGAACAACTGGCCGGCCGTAACTTCTAATTGACGACGGCCGAAATCGAGATCTTCAAAGTTGCTTACCAAGTGTGGTACTACCAAGAAAGCCAGTAAAGTTGTGGCTGAAGAGACTCCCACTTGCTTCTGCTTGAACCTGAAGCTCTTTTGGGAAGGGAAAAGAGCGGTCATCACTGCAACATCGAGCAGGTTTTCATCTTCTAGTTCGATCTCTACCTGCAACATGTACGGAACAGCAGGAACCCACCTCCACTTGAAGATGTTGTTCTCTATGATGAACCACCAAGTATCCTCCTTCCCTGCAAGACCCAAAGCATTGCCGATTTTTGATTTGCTATGATCTGCTTCCACTCTCTAACTGCCAGTGGCACTGGGGGGAAGACTCATCTTCTGGCCATTTCGGAAATGTTGTGTCTCTGACTGTACTTGTCCTTGCGGAGGAGTCTCCCAACCTAAGGAATCTATTTGGCGCGGAAGTGAAGTCAGCTAGATTTTCCGCGATCTTGAGGCTCCAGCGAAAGGATGCAATATGGGTGTGAAGTAAAGCTCCCTTGTTCGAAGGCGTGGCCTAAAACAATGTGTCTCAAAGACTCAGGCAAAGACTAATTAGGGACCGTCTGTTTGAGTTCCGTGTAGCAGTCTTGAACCTACTACAGTAATTCTCTCTATCTTTCCTGGTGGTCTTCAAACTTTGATCCCGACAGTTCACACCAGCAAGATTGTTTGCTCTCAATACCTCACAGCTTCGCTGCTGGAGTTACACACGGGATGTTGTCAAGGGAAGAACGTACAACAATATGACTCTCTGGCAAAGGCGTTTGCTTCAAGGCACCTTTGCGTGTAGAACTCCAATTGGTCTCCGTGCCACCGCCTTCAGCTTCAAAACACATGAGGAAATGCAGGACAACACTGTCACAACATGCACAACTTTTGGGTGCTTGTAGGATATGCATCGGAGATCATTTCTCTCTGGTTCCGAAATACTTGTGCTTTTTGGTGGAAACTTTTACAAACGCATAACCTGCCTTGATAGTATCTACCTCGCTGCTAAAGGTCATCGCCTGCCATGACTTTGCAAAACATCCGCAAAGTCGCGCTTTGTCCCTGCTGAGTGCCTTGATCCGTGGCAAGACGAAGTGAGATCTCAACCAATCCTTGACAGAGTCCCTGATGGTCTGCTCAATACCTGTGTTTGCAGATGGAGCAAAGTGGGATTGGGTAAAGTATCATTGAGAAATCCCAAAGGTAGCACTTATTTTGTCATGACTCACATTATGCACAAACCTGCGCTGGTCTTCCACCGTACACACAAAAAAAATCGACCAAGTCCTATTCAAAGTATCTTGGGATTTTTTTCTGTCGGACTCTAGCACCCTTGGTGGGAATCACTCCAAAATCCTCAACACTGCAACTGATCTCGCTTGTCTGCACCGCCTGGAAAGTGTCCAAGAGCAGCAAGACCGGTGAATTCGATGTCCACCTGGCACAGACCAACTCATGGCACATGCACTGAGCCTCCTTCATCCTTACGACCGGGAAGATGAACAAACCGAACAAACCGAACAAAATGCTGACGCAACTTGAAAACAACTTTTCCGTGCTGCCTCAGGGACGAAAGGAAAAAAGATCTGCACGGCACCTGCTATAGGGAATTGCCTGAGTGTGCAGCAAAATTAGAAACGAGGATGATTTTAATGATTTTGTTTTGAAAGGCACGGCCAGGCTTTGGCCGGACACGCTGGGGCTACTGCTGCATGAGCGGTTGCAAAGATATGCAAATTTTGCCGTTACACTTTAGATGCCTGGAGAGGATGCACACGACATAGACTCCGCAAGGCTTTGCAGCTGAAAATGTCGTGATGCTGTGCCATGTTTTCAAGCAGTCAAGCAGTCTACAGGGCCTCATTCCGAAGTACAATCCATTTCCAGTATCGACACTAACATCCACCTTATTGACCGGGTTGCAGGCGTCTGGCAGCGTTTGAATGCCAAATGCTGTGACTGTACTGACCCTGCTTTCTCCAACCCAGTAAGGAGGGAGCATTGCTGAAGTACTGCATGTCAAGAACCTGGGACTCATGATTAGAACCATTCCAAGTGTGATTCTGCCCCCATTCATATTGAAGCCCAAGGCAAAGCTGGGTTGAACACAATGTCCACCCTGTCCTTTACGTGAATGACTTGTACTGGACCCAATTCAGGGCTTTTGTTTCCTTAAAACACGTTGCATTGAGTGAGGACCCCGATCTGTGGAGCAAGAAGAAACTCCAGCACCTATTGCAAGTCAACTTCCAAGCCTAAGGAGGCGACCAAGTGTGAAGCGAGAGAATCTGATGTTCCTTGGCACCGAGCAGTTGTTTGATCCAAGCTCTCCAGCATTTCAATTCAATTTGCACGTTACGCCAGTACTATACATTCCACTTGAAGTGAGGCAGCCAGGTGATCCAATGATCTATGGTCTGTGCTCACAAGAAAGGCGAACTGTGGGAAGTGTTGTTTCCACAAACCGCCGTAACAGTTCCCTATGACTCCGGCCGAAAGAAGGAGGGTAGCGAGCTCTGCAACCTGCCACGGCACTGAACGTCTAAAATCCAGAGGGGATTGTCCGAACCTTGCCTTGGAGTAAGGTCCTGATTCACAAATTCAGTAAGGGCCCTTGGATGAAGTGACGATCAATGCGCAATGCAAGTGAAGCGGGCTCCAGACTAAAAAACTGCAACACCAGTCAGTCGAATCTAGACTTTTCTTGGCTTTAGGGAATCCGCCGACCACGCAGGCGTGTCTAGTGGAAAGGGGCTTTGTGCCTTTGCTTGTAGATTCTGTGCTCAATTGTCTTCTCTGATTTCTACTACTACCAGAGATGGAAAAGGGTCCTGCAGCTTCTCTTGCTCTTGCTTGTACTGCTGGTCGCAACACACAGGAAAACATAGCTGAAATATTGTATCAATTTATTAATTCACCTGCTAGTCTCAGACATGACGCGACGTCACGAACATGACTTGCCTACCACTGAGGTCACTGCCGATTGAGATTCGGCCAGAGCCAGCTGAGCAGTACATTTAGCCAAGAAAGGCTGTCCAAGTCCGCGAAGGATTCTGCGCCTCGCATTTCAACTATCTCAAAAGCTTACATCCAACGATCTGGTGTCATGCAGTGGCACTTGATGCAAATTTCATCTATCATATGTAGGATGTACCTACTTTACATAACCTACATTGACCATTCAACAATCACTCTTTGCAATCTTGACAAAGTAGAACATGGCTTCATTGGCGGCCGATTTGCACAACTCAAGCTCAGCTGTGAGACTCCGGCGACTTGGCAACCTAGCTACAGAGGGTTTCATCGCACGCCGCGTCCTTGGATGAAGACCAGAAAGTGACCGTGCTGACAAATTCTACAAGAAACTCTTTGCCATCTCACCGCTATTCATGTGGCAAATCTATTTCCAAGCATGCCAAAGTACGGCGAGATAATTTCTTCTTCCTCTTCCACCACGACCTGATGGAACAAATCAGAAAGGTTCTCATGAAACAAGGAAAGCGGATGGCATCCAACAGCTTAGCAGCATCTAGCAACTGGCCTGGACTCTACCGTGATCCTTGTGATCCTTCGTCTTCCGAGACCGTGCATGGATGGCAGGAGTCTCCTGCACGCAAATACTCAAAAAAGTCAGCTGGTTGTGTGCTGGACCCATCAATCAAGCAGAATTCAAGTAACACAGCTGGACAGGAACACATTGTTTGAGGGTGGTGACTTCAGAGTCCACACAAAATACTCAACAGTCATCACTGAAAACACGGATTTTGGCCACTGAAAAAGAAAAGTTAAAAGAAATAGTTGTGGTCTGAAGTTCCCAAAAAAGAGTCCAGATACAACCTGCTGAAGCTGTAGGTAGTGCCCGTGCCAAAGAAGTCTCGTGAAATCTAGATTGAACTTCATGAAGCTGATTATCTTCTCTATGCATATTATCTGCATCTCTCCTCCTGCATGGCATAGCTCCGAGGCAAGCGAAAAGAACTATCTTTATCTTCTTCAATAGACCTCTTTTGGACATGCTCTGATTTCGAAACAGATCAAAAGGCAATAGAAGAGTCTGGTAATCCAAAACGTCAAAGATGCTTCCAGTCAGTTCAAGACTTCGAAGGTTGAGGCCATAGCTTTGAAGTTTTTGGCTCCATTGCGTTGCATAAGCGCTTTTCTAAAGGGCACCGAACATCAATGACGGTTTGATGATGATCAGAGTCAACGTCTATCTCAAAGAAGAGACGTCGCAGATACGAGAGCTGTTGCGTTCTAATTTGCCTTCAGGCAAGGATCTCAATTGACTTTTGGTGAAAACACATGTACAAGTACAAACGATAGTCCTATGTATCAGTATTACATTTGTACAAATAAGTTACACAGACATTTAGAATGCATGTTTGACCTAGAGCCCTCAGCACTGCTCCACGGTTTCTGAGAGATAGCTGGAAAAACTAAAAGCAAGCACAAGGGCGCTAACGGACTCATGGACAGAAAAGATCTGCCGGTAGACAACAACTTGTTTTCTTCCAGTAGGTCTCTTGCAAAAAGAGATATGAGGAGTCTCATATATGCGTTCTCCTGGCAAAAAGAACTGGCCAAATATCAAATCCTTCCAGATGTTCATTCATTGACTTTGTCTTTCTTTCAGCATGGGAATGGATTTGAGTTCGACCCGAGTATGCTTGAAAAGAAAACTTGTGAGTGCCAGCTCTCTACATGCACTGAGCATGCACAGGTTGGCTTCTTTGGCCACCCTGGTCTTGGAACTGGCAGTTCAAGTTACTGAGATAAGTCATACGGGTCTTAACGATGGTGTCAGTTCGCCCAAGACTACCAGCCCCTTGGCGGGTACCTTTCCGAAGTGTTCAGATTGCACTTGCTGCAGTGCTGCCCCTAGCATTTCATAAAATCCAGCCTGTGATAAGAATCTTGACCGTAGCTGCGCCTGCGAGGCAGTACTTATCCAACGTAGACGCTAGCAAACTAGTGTTGAAAAGCTTTGCTGCTTCACCATGCTAGTCAACACAAGTCGGCTTCCGTGGGTTTTTTTGCAGGCAAATGCACAATGCAATTAGATAAAGTACTATTTTTGTCTTGTTTTGGTGTCTTTTCGCAGCTTGGGAACTTGGGAGCATGACATAAAGATATGTCCGTTTGCGCCTATTTTGGCAGCGTGGGCGCTTCTGTCTCTGGATGAGCTTCACGAAAGATTCAGCAAAAAGTGTTTCTTTTTTCAACACGGGTGGATCAAAGGGCTTCAGAAAGTAAGGAAATACAGAGTCATCAAAAAATTTGGAACAACACTGCAAATATCCGGGCTGCAGGTCATTGAATGGAAGAAAACTGCTATATGCAGTTCTTGTTGTGCTCACAATTGAAACACTTCACATACCAGTGCTTTGAAAGCAAACTGAGATAAACTGAGCAACTAATTCAACCCGAAAAATACATCATAGATATGATATCAGTGTTTTTGTCTAGGGCGTATGGTTGGATCAAAAACGGAAGATGGTTTTCAAACATACTGTGCACTGTGCAGAATCTGGCAAAAAATACTTTGAAGCGCCGCGCATTGACGAATTCATTGAAGATACATTGCTGGATTCACGGAAGAACACATTGATTTCTTGTCAAGGTATATATTCTTGTCTGTTTGTGTTCTCTCCTCAAGTGTTGACTGGATTTTTACCGCGGCTCGGCGTGATACATACAAACAGAACGAAGAACAACTCAGGATACAGATTGACCAACGCCTTGAGGGGAAGCTTTGGCCAAATGACCGCCTGCAGCAGGTGCAACCTGAGCCATTTGGAACACAGCTGCTGAGCTCAATGATTTGATTTTATGTTCCTTCCATGTAGAGGCACTTGCCTCACCTTGCCTCTGCATTCTGACTCTGAATGCACCCTGAGATACAGGATCCGCTGAGGCCAGCTCTCAAAGTGTGACTTTGCCACAAGACCTCTTTTATGTTGCAAAAGGCGGCCATTTGCGAAAAACATTTTGCTAGGAATCCTATATAGTAATAATTACATAATTGTATATCTTATACACTTGTGACTTATACTTGTATACACGCATGTACAATTTTTGAATGGATATACAGCCAACTAGTATCACTCACTAATGCCAGGCATGTGCTTACAATTTATCAGAAGACTGCCTGCCTGGACTGACTTCAAAATTCCAGCTAAGTTCGGAAAGAGAAAAGTCTGAACACTGAAGGCCTCGCCGCCACAAGCAGTGCATCGAACTACCTGAGAACAAGAAGGAAACAAACCTTGATCCTTGTGTAATTTGCATGCTTTGAACACAAACAACAAAAGCTGCCCAAATTTAGAAAACACGAAAATCAAGAAGAACTCTCCTGCCAAAAGTGTAGCAGGCATCAACTTTACAATTTACAATGGAAGTCTTCTCAGGCCAAAACGACAGCAAGCTCAGCCTTAGGTGCTCTCTCGCACATTCGTCTCAAGTCGTGTGAGACTGGACTAATGACTAATAATGACTAGCTAGGTTGCGGGTCAAGAGGCCACCAACAGCCCCTACCAAAAGGGGGGCAGACGCACCGAGAAAAGAGACAACTCGAAGCGCACACGATCCGCAACAGGGACACGCCACGAGACACCTGAACAAGGAAACTTTGCTCCAAGCGCTTTGGCAGACGCAGAGGCTGAACACCCTTCCCCAGGCACCTTATCTTTTTTCTTTTTGCCAGCCGTCTATAGGTATCCACTCTTGCATTTTCTATACTCCCTTTTCCACAATCTTTCCAATGGTATGGTGACAATTTTTTGGTCAGCCTTTTGTGACCATTTCAAAGAAATCGGCAGCACAGTAGTAGCTGAGTAGAGGTAGCTGCTATCCAGAAAAACATGCATGGAGAGTTCATTCACAAACTACACATCACGCGCCGTCAAACAAAACAGCCATTGATCCCTTAGCCCGAACAACCTGTGGGCCCTTCCCCTTTCGCACAAGTTTGTAGGTATTTTTCTAAAAAACTTGAGAGGGCAACGTCACGTGGGGTCCGACAGCCACCTCCCCCCTCCTCTACCTGGAGAATGGGGAGGCGGCCACCGTACCTGCCACTGACTTCCCGTCAAACTTCCGCACTGTCGTCATCGGCAAACAACCACGTCACGAGACAGGATCCGCATAGTACAGCAATCTTCTCCCCAAAGCCTTTTTGTGAACCCTTACCACGATTACCACGACTCCCGTCTTCCGAAACCATAGTTAAAGGACCATACCCAAAAGCTGTAACACAGCTCGAAAGTCCAAAAACACTGCAAGTCACGAGGGTTTTCAGAGCTCCAACACCCGGACCCACAATCAGTTCAACCACATCACAGGTGCTGGCAGTATTGTCGACGCATGCTGGTCACCCTATGCCGAATGCTGGAAAACTTGAAAAGGACAAAGGCAGTTTGTGTTCCGATGGTTGCAAATCTATAAACAGAGTCGTGTATATAGACAACTATAGACATGGTGAGAAAGCATAACAGAGAATGCACAGCAAAAATGGATCTACAAATGAGCATGCTGGTGCGTAAAGGTGCAGAAGGGACCCAGATCGAAACACTACACAGAAGACCAGATGCGCCGAGAGGTGACACATACGAGGACGCTTCCTGTGCCCGATTTGAAGGAACATAAGACTCCACAGGCTCGCAGGCCACGCAAACACAATACCAAACCTGCCAAATTATGCAAGTACTTGGCGTGTTTTTAAATCAAACCTGTGCTTCCCTTCGGCATCTGCTTTTACGTTGGGAAAACACTGGAATTGTCCCCCGTGGGGGCGCTCCATTTGCTGTTCTGTTCCACTTGAGCGCCGTCTCACCGCCGCAGAACGAAGAGAACAGAGAAGCACTGGCAGCGGTGGAGTAGACGCCAGAGAGGGCTGAGTCAAAGTTCCCAAACGCACAAATACCGATACCTGATCAGCCATAGTTCGGAATCATCAAGCTTGAAGTTGGAACGCCCTCTCTTTCATGCTTTCCTTTTGCCTGTGGTACTCCTGTCTCATGGCACTGTGGTGAACGTCTTCTGAATCAACTCAACCCCTTTCCTTTAGTTGTTTCTTTCTCGCAAGGTTTTTTTGTGCCACAGAACAGATCAAATTTGAGGGGCCAAGGAAAACGAAAGCAGGACAACTGAGGCAGAGTAGACAACCTGCTGCTGGGAAAGGCCCTATTTTCGACCCCAAAATCAGGAACAAATGCAAAGAAGCGCCAAACGAAAAAAGTGCTTTTTTGTGTTCCGGCTGTCCAAACAAAAGATGGAGTGCTGAACGCCCAAAATAGATCCATTGACCCCGCTGCCAGGATCCAAAATCGACCGACCAATTGATACCCAGAACAACCCCCCAACCCTGGAATAATTCCTTCATACCTGAAGCTTTTGCCTGGGTGCTAGCTTTCGTGACAAGTGTTTCAAAAGGTCTCACAATTCAGAAAAAAGCTTCCGACAGATAATCCAGCACCACAGCTGCTACATGCTGCCCAGGAATGTCGGCTCTCCCTCTGGTTCAACCTGTCTGAAGACGGAAAAGAGAGAAGCAGAGTTGCTGGTTGGACCGTTTTCATCCCATCCCAGCCAATCTCACCTGAAGCACTTGCTGCAAACCAACGAACCCACACCTGGCTTTAGTGAAGCTGACATTGGAATGAAAGCAAAAGGTAGCAACAAGGTAGCAAAAGCATTGAACGATTCTAGTGGAGGCAAGCAGTGACAAACACCAGCTGTGCATTTCTTCCACATGTTTTGAGGTTGATACTGTTATAAAATCAGGATTTTGAAAGTCCGTGCAACTGCATTGACTGCATAATCTTCCCTGGAATGTATTGACACGAGTCAAGCCACATAAATTGAAAGAATTTTGCGGAATGAAACAAGCAGAGTGACCTCGAAGCCAGGGAAAAGCGGATGCCCAAGGCAGTTCGAGGCACAGCGCCTAAGCAGATGCGCAAAAAGTCTCAAGTCCTATTTCGCAGAGTCCGAAAGCAAACAATTGGTCCTGCATGGAATGTCACAAGATGGATAAATGTTGGAAGAAAAAAAATAAGATACATGGCGGATCACGCATGGAATCATATGGAATCCATCAATGAACATGAAAGCCGAGCGACCTCAGATTGACCTTTTCCGTTCACAGCATGCACCTCAAGCGTCGCGAAGCCCAGGCTTCACACTTTGACAAGAGTACTAGAACTGGCTTGTACTCAATCAAGCGTACTTGTCACAAATATCTTAGTATCCAACCGTAAGTGACAAGGTAGGTCGAAGAACACGATCTGCGGCCTCAGCTGTCAGGAGCGACAAAAGAAAAGTGGGCTGATCGCATGAAATGAAACTTGAGGGCACAACCCACATTACGTCCTGTTGAGTCGGTGCTTCCTGCAGCGAGAGTCCAGCAATTTATGCCCATTAACGGCTTCTGAAATACCAGCCTCAACGATGATGAACTGAGATTGAAGAGGTGGGAGCGTTGCCAAGAGGACCTGTCGTGTGAAAATCTCTGAGAAAAACTCACATACGCGAGAATGGTTTTCAGAAAGCATAAAGTAATGGAAAAGTGATAAGAAGACGTTGTGCACAAGGATATGATGCCACGGATGGCCAGAATCAGCTTCAAAAGCAGTCACTGAAAGCAGAGTTTCAATTAGAAGTGACATGGACAAGCCAAAAAAGCAAATAAAAACGCAATAAGAAAAAACTACACATCAAATGATCTCATCTCTGGGATACGTTTGGAGTCATTGCAGCCTTTTCTCTTTGTTTTAGCTGAAGAACAATCATGTCATATCATATCATATCATATAAAAGCAGGAATAGAAACATTGTGTAGTTGCGGTGAATGTCCTGGTGGTCCAAGAAAAAATATTGGACTAAACTCTAAACCATCGATCATGCACGCCCAACTGCTTGGCCCACTGTCCGAAGCAATTTCGTGGTGTCCGTTTAGAAAAAGTTTGTTCGGCAAACCATCAAATGTTTGATCTACAGTAGATGCATGTAGATGTAAGGTTGAAAGAGTTTGCGAGTTTGGGAGTTTGGGGCAGTAGCTTTGAGACACTTGGAGCCAATCTCAACCCGAATCACCTGCTACTGTGGACTTATCATGATATATTGCAATAACCGAGCAAAAGAGCATCGTTATCTTCCGCGCAGTAGCAATGCAGCAAGTGTCGCGAGGCTTGCGGAGGACAACGAAATCGTCAACATGCTTTGTCTTTGTCCCATAGAGCAAGCCCAAACTTCCGGATTTACTGTTGAAGAACTAAAATGACAGCGACACCCAATCAAATGTTTCTCCAGGTTCGGAGCAGTGTCTTGGTCCCCACACCTCGCAAATCAAAATTCAGGGGATTGATGGTGTGAGTTTAAAAATGAGAAGCGAGAGATTGAATCAACAAAGCATCAACAATTATATAGTTTCACTTTTCCCCCCACATGTAATTCCTTTTGGCCTCGTATTTTTCAATGGGAGCTTTGAGGTCCTGCAGGGAATGGGATAAAAGGAGCAACCCAGTGAAATCCTCACATTGCGGCCTTGCAACTGCACATTCGTATGTTCTATGAGTGCTAGAAACACGTTGCAGCGGATAGGAGATTCTTGCAGCAACCCGAGTCATTGGTTCTGTGCATCGCAATTTTGTTCATATCCTGAACCTCCGGCAATGTCCAACTTATCTCGTATTTTCTGGCTCCAGGTGTGGCCTCAGCTGTCTCGTGACAAATCCCAAAACAATTAAGTTTGCAAACCAAACAGCGAACAAGATCTAACAAGCATGTTTGACTTTGCACGGTTCATGGAATTCATGACGTATTTTTTCGTAGGTTTTGTTTGCTGTTGCAAAAATTGGGATATGCACATCCAAACATCGAGGAGCAGCAGCTTTTCGTGGCTGCGCGGGGACCTACCAAAAAAATGCAGCTGTGAAAATCCGCTCCAAACAACAAACAATCAAACTGCAAGCGACACCCTATCTGCCTTATCTGCTTCCACACATTCCCTCTTAAAACGAAGTCCAAAACGTCATGTAATACAGTCGCAGAATTATAGAAAAAAGATGGTAAAACGCCCGGGTAAATACCGGGCAATCCCCAAATGAGAAAAAAAAGTGAGGATTATTAGTGCCCGGGCATTTTCTTACTGTTTGGGTAAAAAGTTTTGTATAATTACAGTTTCTATAATTCTTTGGGTGACTGCAAACATACAGGAAAAGCAAATTATAGAAAAACCCGCTGCAGCTAAAAGCCGAGCATTCGACAAAGAGGGTTTTGTTTCTATAATTGCGTCGGTGACAAAGAATAAAAGACAGTCCAAATCTGGGTTTTCTCGGTTTTCCCACAAGAGATGCATACACAAGAGATACACCCTGGTCAAACACTGCACGAGACATGATTTCCCTTTCGTTGATGGGAATCGCTGTTGATGGGAATAATTTTTCTCCAATCAAATTGACATGGACTCAAGGCCGACCTTTCTAGAAGACTCAGAAGTGACCACAATGTCTCAAGAGCCAAACTACGAACAGGAGCCACCTCAGCACAGGCTTCTTGGGCTCGCCTACGCAATTCTTCTTTTGCAGCATGCACCTGCTTGACTCACAGCAAAGGTATCCAAAGGTATCCTTTTGGCACACTTAAGGACGTATTGCGAGCTTGCACCACTCGAAAATCATGTGGGTGCCTCGTGAAGTGCTTCTGCACCTTTAGCTTTCATGCTGTCATCAAGCGACTGTAGCCTCAAATCACAATCTTCGGAGAAAAAACTGAGATTCCACCAGCAAACCCATGGGATCCAATGGAGATGTCTTGTATTTACACGCTACTAGTAGGTTTTTTGTCACGTTGGGAAGAAACAAAATGAGTTTCGGAAGTACAAGTATACAGGTGTGGAGGTGTGGAGGTTTACGTTTGTGTTTTGTGTGTTTGGAACCTCAACGCAATTGGCAGCATCCAGAACAACCCCCAAAAAGCACCTGCAAAGTACCATGTCAGCAGCACCTGGGCCTGAAACTTTGCACCCACCCCCAACCGCACCGTGGACAGCCCAAACAGCACCTGGAGCAGCTCCCTGCCAGCAACACCAAGGCTGAAACTGTTACCATGCGGGTCTCTTATGAGAAGTAAGAACATTAATAGCTTTCGCTCTCCTTAGGAATCTAAATTTGAACCTTCACATCGCACTTCAGAAGCAGAAATTGTTTGTTGAAACTTCTTGGCTAGCAGCTTGTCTGGATGAAGGACCAGCACCAGCTTCTTCCATGCCTGTTGGATGGCCTCACAGCTTTCAATTCCAATTGCACCCGCTGCTTCATTGCCAATCCTTTCAAGCAGGCTTCAATTCCTTGATCCCTTCGTTGCCTGTCCCTGCCCCAATATTATGCGTTGCACCTCTTCCGCCGCATCTCCGGAGATCTGCAGTTTTTCCTGACATGAAGATACGATGCGTGCTTCAATTGAATCCACAAAAAGCCGTTTACTGAAAGGATGCAACTTGATGCAATTTGGGCAAAGTATCAAAGCAGCCTCAGCCGAGGCTGCCCCCAAAATGCGCTGGATCCTGAGCTGAAAGGCGATTAGTTTGATGTCAGACTTCACCAATGGTCACTGCGAAAAAGCCTGGTGCAGACCTGTGTACCCAAGGCATTTTGCAACGCCTCCACACACACGCATTGCGCGGTTCTGTTGCCCGCTTGCACAAACAGTCTGCAGTCCACCTCTGCACTGTGCACCAGGCACTGTGAAAACACCCTCTGCGCGCAACCCTGCATACGGGGCATTGTGTAGCGAACGAGGCATTCATGATGCAGACCTCTCCGCAAAACGCATTGTGCAAACATCCCCTGCACGCAAGACATCCCGGATGTAGAAGCAGGTGAAGCTTAGCGGAAATCCAGGCAAGCTTAGCAGAAACTAGATTCGTTCTGTTTCATTAATGACATTCCTGGGGCAACGCAATGCCTCGGTAGTTTGACAAGTCCATCACGCCTGGCACCCAGCAACGCCCCCAGCACGACAGCACTTATATAATTCGAGCCTTGCACATGGGTGGCAAAGCACGACCAGGACCTTGCCTTTGGAGTGATTTGTAGGAATTAGGAAGAGACGATAAATATAAGATAGTTCTCTGTTCCCATTGTGTGGGAAGAAAGTCAGTTGCTTTATCTCACAGTGGTGGCACCTTTCAAAAAGGCATGAACAGGCATTCGCTAAATCAGACTCCTATTGCATTTTAGACACTTCGGGCATTGGTGAGCAGCCTTCTATGACAACTCCTTCAACTCATGTAGAAAGCTTGGGAATGTTCTCGAGCATCTTGTAGCTTGAACTGGGAACCCAACATCCAAACGTATGTCCCAAAGCATTTTCATGGTATGGCAAACAAGGCCAGAGCAAGTGGGATTTCCCTCTTGTCTATATGTCCTGGAACAGTCCTCGATATAAGTCACAAAATGGAGCTTGATTTGCTGTGCTGCCATTCTTGATCGATCCGTTTTCAATTCAAACTTTTGAAAAAGCCCTTCCAAATGTCGAGGGCGCCACTCAGATGCAACATCTTTCTTTGGCAATGAAGCTATCTTGGCCTTGCACTCTTGGAACCAGGTTTAAGAAGTTGCAAGAGTGATTGGGCCCCCAAGAGCCAGAAGAACAAAGATTGTGCAGACTGTTTGCGCCATCCTATCTGTTTCTTTAGTGCGTAAACTTTCACATTTCCACCTCAGCCTTCGGTGGTGGTGACCGGGGTGGAGCAGGCTTTGCCTGTGCAAACCCATATACCGCAGCCCGAAGTAGTCTCTGCGGGTACATCTTCGAACTTTAGCGATCTCATGCCAATCACCGGCATCCAACTCTGCACTATACGATTTCGACTATGTGTATGTATATATATATGTGTATATACATATACACACATATATGCATATATAGTTCACAGCAAAAGCACGCTTGCTGGCATCAGTGAAAGCATCCTGTGGATTGCATTGAACCACCGAGAGCACGCTTATGCGTATAGATGGGTAGCTTAAACGGGTGACTGCATTCTCGAATTGCAATGATGGACTGTCGGCAACAACTTAATGAGAATATTCACAGGAAAAACACTTTTGCGCCTTTGACTTTGCCCCACTCGGAGGAAGCAATGCCTCGGAAGACAGGTCTTGGCATAATGGCTCATCAAATGGCACCGCCTAAGAATCACAAAAAGATTCGTACAGTACATAACGTGGGCTCCAAATGCAAAAAGTACTGTCGGTTGCTGCAGCTTGTGTGGCTGCAGACACAAATGATCTGCCGAGGAACTAGCTGCATTAACAGCATTCTTTTGCTTGATCGAGTCTTGACTGACCTTCGGCGCTGGCACTCTATCCAGATCTATTTTGACTTGTCTACTGCCTCTGTAGCAGACAATCATAGACATAGTAACGCTAATCCACTAGAACAAACATGAGGAGGCGTTGCAAACAAAGCTGAATGTCGATAAACGAAAATGACAATGGTGTCGGAGCTCACAATGATTCAGCTCCTTTGGAAACTTCAAACCATATGTTTTGTTTTGATCCCGAGCTGGCTAAATGGCCATTCTGCTCAGTTATATACAGAGAAGAAAACAAGATAAGAGTATGTGTTTTGGATACACTTCGTGTTGTGGTGACTGTCCGGTGGCTGTGATGAGCTTGGGCATGCATGTTCAAAACATAGACTGGACATGGTTTCGGACAACACTCTGGCCACATGTGCACTTCTACGTCAGTTTACTGTTCGTATTTTAGAGAATAAGAGAAACGAACACATGAGAAGGCGGCTTGAGTGATCGTGGTTACAGAGGCCACACTGGCTTGAGTCGGCCGCTGCATGTAGAATAAACCCGATCGAGGCTTGCTGCAAGTATAGGAATATGCTCATGTGGGGTTTTGGACGTCGTTTCCCACCGCGAAGAAAACAATCAAGGGTCGTCAAAGTCACAACTTAGGTCCAGGGCAGCTTACGAATTGTTCATAAAATCACTAAGATACTTGAGGGTTTCTGTCCGAACTAGCCTCCGTGTGTGTGTGTGTGTATATGTTGATTGTAACGACAGTTATAGTTTATATAGATAACAATGACAAGAATAACAAGAATGAGAACAAGAACAGGAATAAATCTGAGAATAAGAATCACACTGAAAATGATGATCATTATAATTCTCATGATTATGAGAATTATCCCGATTATCATCATAAGGATGATTATGATGATTATGATGATTATGATGATTATGATGATTATGATGATTATGATGATTATGATTAGTATGCTTATTATGATGACTCTAGCTATGATGACTGTGATGACGATAGTGATGATGATGAT
>DF243436.1:0-37800 GCA_000507305.1 Breviolum minutum Mf 1.05b.01 | reverse complement strand
AAGATATGTCAGAAGATATGCCATTCAGAATGTCAGAAGATATGTCAGAAAGAATGTCAAAAGATATGTCAGAAGATATGTGAGAAAGAATGTCAAAAGATGTGTCAGAAAGAATGTCAGAAAAAATGCCAAAAAATATGTCAGCAAGAATGTCAGAAGATATGCCAAAAGATATGTCAGAAAGAAAGAATGTCAAAAGATATGTGAGAAAGAATGTCAGAAGATATGCCAGAAGATATGTCAGAAAGAATGTCAGAAGATTATCCAGTCAGTCTGCGAAGTTGAGAGTAACAGAACGCATTTCAGGAGATGAGTTGGATGTCTACCCTCACCTGAGCCGATCAGGCGGACACAAAATCTAAAGTGGCTGTTTTGAAAAGTCATGGTGGGGATCACTGGAAGTAAAGTAATTCTTTGTTCACTTCAGTGCTAGCTGCTTGATTGCTTCTTGGGATGTTTTCTTTCCTTGGAAATTTGCGAAACAAGAAAGTCAAAAACCAATATCACGACAAATATCGGTATGATGTCCAAATGGGTTCACAATCGCACTGTTTGAAGATTCGGGGGCTCAAAAAACACCGCGACCAATCCCGAAAAAAAACACCATTGCGGCCGGGTTTGTGTATATAGCCTTTGTGTTTTTTTCTTTGTCTCAGCCGTCTGTCCCCGTACTCAGTGCGAGTGATTGAAAAATACAATCGGGCAAAACACTGTTTGGGTGTTGTGAAAACACAGGTGGCACGGCGTGATGCTCGAAAAACAGATCTTAGGTCTGCGGAAAAATTCATGGTAGTGGAGAAAACACCCTGGGTGTGGAAAAAAACTAGTCTTGGAAAAAAGGCCGTTTGGATGTGGGATAACTCCTGGGTGCTGGAAAAACAATTTTGGAATGATGGAGTTTACCCGACGTTGGTTTACTGCCTGAAGGTCCTCCTTAGGATCCATTTTCAATGTTTTTTTGGGGGGTTCGGAAGCGGAAACGAACGCGAGTGATGACAAGATGAGCTAGCAGAATCTAGCAGATTGGTGTCAGTGGAGGAATTTGCACAGTATGACATCCATGAATGCTTATACAACGATCATTTTTTATATAACGATCGCTTGATTTGCTGGAAACAGAATGTTGGTGTGGCATATTACAAACTAGCTACTATATAGCTGGTATGAACCAAGACGCAAGTGTACGGGTTGAGCAAAATTGAAGTTGCGAAAACAATTTAGCATGCAATGTTCGGAGAATGTTTTGGCTGAATTCCAGATTTGTTCCGTTTGCCAACAGTTGCATGAGGATTCTCTGGTAGTGACCACTGAATCATACAAACAGTTCCAACTTTGCATGACAAAATGTATGAATTTGCCTCGAAAGAACAAGACATGCTCAGCGAAGTAGGCATCTCCAGTTTGATTTATGAATCAGATATGCACAAATTACAGGGTTTTGATGGTTGCCAATGGTTGCCAGATCCTCAGCATTACATTTATTTTGTTTTTTCTTGCAAGCTTCGACAGATGAGGCGCTGTCGACAAGCCTTGGACAAGTATCGCTGCCACTGATTCCAGCTTAGTTTTTCGCAGAAATGGCTGTGATACGCCTGATACGCAACTCTATCTCCAAGTTTAAAAACCTCGTTGTTGACAGTGGCTGCTTCAACCCTTGAGGCGTTGAAACGGCCAATTACTTTGAGGCGCCATTTTTTCAATTGCATACCTTGAAAGAATCATTACAAGGCTTGCAAAAAACCATTGGCTGACAGGCTGCGCTTGCAGATGCCCGGACAAAAGAGTGGGAATCCTAATGTGAAATGATAACATGAGAACTGGGAAAATTGCTTCAGGTAGTTTCATTCTTTGCAAGAGTGTGTTTTTTTCTTGCAGTTGCTGAGGTTGGTGCATTTGGAGGGTCTGTGGCAACGGGAGGCAAGTCCAATGTGATGATGATGACGTTGGACGTTGACGATATTTGTCCCCAGGTTTTGCTGAAGCGCTTTCTGGCAGAACGTCGCAAGTTGGGCCATGAGTTTCAGAAGGAATTTAAGGCCAGTGACCTAAACCACCTGGACGGGACTGTTGGGAGCCTAGAACAATCTTGGTGTAAAGTGTAAGGCTTGAGCTTTTGATGAAAGGATCTACTTCTAAGCTTGGATGAGTCGTTCCAGATCTTCAAGGTGCGCTGGGAACTGGAAGTTGAAGTGTCGATCACTATTTCATATACTAGACACTTCTGTCTGTTTGGTGTGCTGTGCTCACATCTGTGGTTGGGGGTGCGTAGGCAGACAAACAAAAAAGAAGATTGCAAGTTGGACAGAAGAAAGTGAAGGACATGTGATGCAGATTCAAGGACATGTGATGCTCATTTCTGCATTTCTGCATGTTCCTTGAGGAGCCTTCATGTCTGGACCGAGAGGCTTCTTGAATTGTACTGTTTGAATTTCTGTCGGAAGGTGCTCTTCTCAACTCTTGGAGGTTGAAGAGGCCGAGGAAGAGGAGCAGGAAGATGATGAGATTGTAGAGGTGGGTATCCACCAAAAAATGCTTGGGGTGCTTCGATGCTGCAAAATTCCGCACCAGGATTCTTGCAGCTACAGGAATTCCAAGGTGAATCAAGGGCCTCATGGTGGTTGGAGCGAAGAGATCCAGGCAGGAGTGTTGGAGGAAAGAACAAGTGTTAACATGTAGGTAGAAACAATAAGTTAAGAAAACTGCATGAAATAGACAAATTTGATGAGAAGGTGAAACCTGACTGTAATAGTGTCATAGCCAGAAACACCACACCAGCGCTGCCAACAAAGTGCTGACGATGTGATCAAGCCCAGCTTTTCAAAGTCCAGTTTTCTTAGCCGTCCATTTCCACACGTTTTTTGTAAAGTTGCGAGTGTCCGCCTAGTCCTGGCTTGTGAGGATTGCAGCAAAGCCATTTCGAACCTTGGCGTTGTTCAGCTTTACCGATGGATTCTGCTAGTAGAACACTTGAGTGAAGGAAACTGACTTTCCTGGTCATGGTACGCATCAACATCACTGTGATCTTCACCTGTAAGGGATCCCACAACGTTGGTGATGTCCACGTTTCCACTGGTGACGAGGTTGTAGCCTCAGATCTCCTGAGGATTTGGGCAAGTTTGGCTTGACAATTAGTGAGGAGTTGCACTCTGCAGAGGTCGGCTGACCCTGAAGAGAAGACAGAGCAACTCACTGGCAGAAGAGTTCATTAGCCGCCGACGCCGCTGCTGTTGTGGGGTGTTGCTGCTGTTGCTGCTGGTGCGTAAGCAGTTATGCTGGTTGAATCCGTGAATCCGTGAATTTGTTCGAGCTGACAAATTGTAAGCCTTGAGGCTAGCTTTGCCTGAGACGCAGCGGCCTTGTCGTGTCCACTCAATCAAAGCCATTGAGTTGAGGCAGAAGGCGGCTAGATCTTCCAGAATTTTGGATGGGGAATAGAGATACATATTTCCTCTTGCCCTTTGAATCAGGCAAGAAAGTTGGCAATGATGCAGAAATATACCGCTGTCACGGGCTTAGCGGCGTCAATGTCTTGGTCTTTAGTTCGAAGGTGCAGTGTTTGGAATCCAAAGCGGTGCAGCTGGCTTGGACAGGCTGCCAAGCTTCAGGCCAAAGCTGCAAAAATCGAGGAGAACCTTCCTCTCAGTGCAGTTTTTTTATGTACCAGTTACCAGTGCAACCGTTTCATCTAACGATATCTCGGATCGAATGATCCATCAAACCTGTCCTACTTCCAAGGAAAGCTAGTGTCAGCATTCACTTTCAAAAGCAATAGGATGCAACGACATTTGTAATTTCTTGGAAGATCTGCACTAGGAGGAGTGGCATCAATTTCATGTGGTGAAGCTGAAGGCTGGGTCCTGTTTCCATGCAGCCACAGGTGGGTAAGAACCGTTGAAAATACTTGGTGGGCTTGCTTGACTGAAATTCCGGTGCTTGCAAAATGATCGAGTCCAAAATGCATTCCAACAATCTGCAACATGTTTTTCCATACCTAGATCAGAATCCACAACCCAATGGGGCACGAGTGTTCTCTGCCAAGCAGACTGATCGAACATCACTTGCCAGGAAGAGAAGGACAGATCCCAGGCACCACAAGACTGCATTGACATACTTGCAAACAAATGTGTGCTTTTTGTGCCAGAAATGATCCATGCAAAGATAAATACTTCTGATATGTTGTGCCCATAAGGAGATGCTTCAACAACAGAAGCATCGGCTGGAAAGGCACCCAACGGGAGAATACACAGATAGATTAGATCTGTTGCAGCTGCACCTACCCGAGTTTATGATCCGAGATTGTCTATGTTTGCTGACTTAGTAGATTTGTTCGTATATTGAATGATGGATGATGCTTGGAAACACTGTATGACACTAGAGCAAAGGCGTTTGGAAGAAGAGCAGCGAGCTCTTGGCAATGATGCTATGAGTTGCCCCCTTAGTTAAAAAAACCATCATGCGGTTCTGAAGCTTTTCACTACGTCACTACATAATCCTCAGACTGATTGTGTTCAAACTTGCCAGGAGCCCAGCAGCAACTCCTTCACCAGCAAAGCTGTCGAAAAGACCGCTTGGTCCGCAGGAGCCTCCTCCGGGCTCCAGGGATTATGCTGGTGACCGCCCTTTGCCAGCTCAGCTTGTCCAGGCAGCTGAAGATTTGGAAGTCTGCTGGAGGATCCAACCTGGAAGAGGCTCACTCGTTGAATAAGATTCGCATGTCACTTTGTGAGAGCGAGATGCCTTTGACAGGCTCTAAGGGAAATAGCTCGACCACGAGAGAACTCCATTTCCAAGTCCAGCCAGACAACCAGCTCTGACGTGAAGGCAATGCAAAGTCACATTCTTCATCCTTAGATTTTGATTGAAAGTTTTAACACTTGAAGACGTGATGAGAAAAGCGTGAATCATTCCAACAAAGGTACAATGCACAAGAATGAGAGCAGCAAAACGATGAACCCTTCGCTGCTCCTCAGGCCAAGCGCCCGTTGCGTCCAGCCTCAGCACCTGCTCGCAGATGAGTTGGCATCCATAGCAGATCTCCTGTAGAGCACTTCCTTCCCATCAAAGATGGAGAAGAGTGGAGAATCTGCGAGATCCAAACAACTCTGATTTTCTGATGAAACAATCTGAATCCAGTGCATAGATCTGAATCTCAGGGACAAGCAGGGCTCCATGGTTGAAGTGGTTAAGATGGTAAGTGAGTTGAAGTCGTTATGCCACATTCTTACGACCGCAGTGGATGCATGCCATGCCAAAGTCTAAAAGGACAGAGCAAAGAATCCCAAGTGGTTGGAATGTGTTGTTCTGCTTATATTTTTTTGAGATCTTGTGGCAGCTGGTGAGAGATAGGATTTGCAACTCGGTGCCAACAGCTGCTTCATTGAAGAGACTAGAGAAGTGCGGTTGCGTGAGCCGAAAAGGGGAAACATGCTGTGGATGTCCATTTTTCGCTGTATTGATTTCACCTTAAAGCAACCCTCGTGTTGGTTGGTTCACATTGGTTTCAATTTTCGGGGTCGATATTCGCGATCCAAATTCGAGACCACAAAATTTTTGGAGTCGGACATGAAAACTTTGAAATTATCTTGCCTTGATCGGTGATGTCATCAGGTTCTTGTAACTCACGATGTGTCACCAAGGGGGAAAAATCCTTTGAGCCGATAACAAACCAACAAAAACTTCGGTGGTTTCGAACTTGGCAAGGTCCCAGAACTCTGACCCATGTCTGGCATGTGATTTCCGAAATGATTTTCGGGCTCAAGTTGGTAGAGGTTTGAACATTGCAGCAGAGCGCACCAACAGTGCGTGGAAAAGATATCTTGAGTCCACAAAAACATTGTACGTAAGAACATGGTCAAGTTGGTCGAGTGAAAGGGTTGAAATGCCACAGTCTCTCTGATTGAAAATTCACAAAACGCACATATTCACGCAATTCCCAATATGCAAAAAAACAAACATTGATGGAGTGGGCAAGATGACACCGGGTGGGCAGGCAGCAAACAGCGCTTGGAGGAATAAAATTGCAGTGCCATTGGCATGTTGTGTTCCATCGAATAGTTTGTTTTCGGTAAGTTGCCAAGACATTGAGAGGCTGTTCCGCGGTGGCAGTCGTTGCTTGGACCCCAAGTCACCTTGCAGCACCTCGCGGGCGGTAGCTTCACTGGTGTCTCAGGCAAGCATGGAGTCCATTGCCAGGGGAATCTTGGTCTGCCTTGCTGGATTAAAGATCTTGGAAAGACTCCGCTTTCGAAGTGAAAATTCACCGCATTTTTTGAAAATGCGGTGCATAGATGTGCATAGCAAGTGATTTGTGCCGCTACTGACCGAATCTATTTTAATGACCCAATCCACAAATCAATGGCAGGTTGGCAAAACCCTTGCGTTCTCTGGGTTTAGCAGACGTCTTTGGCAGGGAAACTTAGCATGTTTTTTGGAATATGATACTATAATACTGGTGGCCTCAATTTAGAGATTGGCACTCTCCTTCCAAGTATCGAATGACAAGAATGGAGCTGATACATAGTGCCCTGAGGCTCTGCAGAGGACTGTCAGCGGAAAGTCACATTTTGCCAACAGCTCTTCTGTCAAAGTGCCAGGACCTGGGCTCTTTGCCATCCAAAAGATTGAGGCGACATGGCCAGAAATGTACCAAAGAATGCAAGGTCCAAAAAGTCTTAGCTCTGCAGTTCTCTGGATTCTCAAACAATCTGGTTTCGTAGTTATGCGCCAGGGATTGGTCTGAAACCAGCGCCAAGCGTCAGCGGATGGGTTCATGGCACTGCCCTCCGTGGCTCGACAATTTGTTGTTGAATCACCTGTAGTCTCTACAGATCCTGTCTTTCAGACTGTGGTGTTTGTAGCTCTCTTGCTTGTCTAGTATGTCTATTGTTTAATGTTGGAGGTTGATCAGAACTCCAGTGGCTGACACAAATGGAAGTGACTTGGTACTGCAAAGCTTATTGCAGGTTGGGATGTAATTGGTATATGAAACTTTTGAGCAAAAAATTCAGATCTTTCATCTCAATACCCTTTGTGTGCATCTGGCAGTCTGCTCTCAGATTTTTATCCCTGGGACTGACTCGACTCCAGTATTTTTTACGTAGTTTGATGTGCATCCTGATGCTATTGTACTCAGGATCTTTATTTGCAAAGCCAGAGCCAAGCCTGGGATCTCAAAAGATAGAAAACATCCACAACTGCGAGAGGATCAGTTGAAATGTCTGGTGTGTTTCTTTCCCGAAAATCTGAGGTGCCATAAAGTTGCCGGTGGATCTTCCGGAAACTTCCAAGCGAAGCACGGCGGCGACCGGTAAGGCTACGAAGGTGGCCAAGGTTGCGAAGGTTGCGAAGGCTTCCACCTCCGAGAGTGAAGAAGACGAAGCAGAGACAAAGGACGCTGTGGAGGTGAAGGATGCGGAAACACTGTGGAAGGTCAACATTGAAGCAGTGTACCGTCGGAAGAATCCGTGCACCTGACATATTGAAGCAGAATGGAACGTTGAATGGTTGAAGATGTCGGCTGTTCGCTGTTGTGTGGTTAGGTGTGTGCTTTGTGCCAGGAAGCTTCTGACCAAAGTTCCTGATTTCATTGCTAAGTACAAGGTTTCCTCCTAAGTCAGCTTTCCATGCCCAAGGTTGGCATCACTCGTAGATTCATCACAGGTTCACTTGGAATCTCTATTGTAGCTTGTAGATTCTGTGGAACCTTACAGCACCACGAAGTGAAGCTGAAGCTGAGGCCAGTGGCACACCACTATCGCACCTCTATGCCAAGGTGCAGCATAGGTCAGGTCTGTCGCAGGGTTTACCAAGCAGGGTTGGTTCATTTGGTGTCAGGTCTGTCGCACCTATGAGCTCGATCCAAAGGCCAGGACTCGAACTGCAACCTGGCGACGGTCATAGCTTTGATAGCGGTCAGGTCATGTGGGCCACCCGAACAGATGAGGAACCTGAGAATGCTGATGAGGCTGGAAAATGCCTTGATTTTGTAAATCCTTGCCAAACGACCCATGCCACCATTCCTTGGCACGGAACCGGAAGCTTTGTGAAGGATGGAGCTTGTTTCAAAGACAATGCCTTCGATGAGGGGGAGGCACAGCTATGATAGTGTGGAGGTCAATGCAGACGCGAAAAACCATTCCCAAGTGCGTGCAGGCAAAGAAGTCATCTTCAGGTGCCGTGTGCATGTCAAATCCAACACTGGCAGTTTTAGGGGTTGGCCACTCAAAGATGTTTTGATGCAGGTGATGTAGGTGGGCAAAGCAGCTCCAGCTCCACCCTCTTTGATTCAAGCAGCAAAAGCTCCATTTTTGGTGCATCCAACATCTTTGGTGCTGGATCTGTCGGAGCAACTGAGAAGGTGAGCATCTTTGACTCAAAGACCTCAGGCGTGGTGGGTACCATGTACAGATGGAGAGGTATTCTGAAATCAGGTTTCCCACAAGTTTGCGGGTTTCGGTTTCGACATGTTGAAAGTTCGCATTTCTCAGGTGGCATTTTTGAAACAACTCCGAGTCTGGCAGCTCCACCGGGGGGACTTTTCACTTTTGGAGCAGAGACTAAAGCGGCCGACAGCTCCGCGGATGGTATCACATCACTGGCTGCACCTTTGAGTGGCGGGATTTTCAAATTTGGTGACACACAAAGTGCCTCAGCGCTGGATTCAGCCAAAGATTCAAGCTCAAAGATCGTTGCTGCCCCAAGTGCCAGCACTTCCAGCATTTTTGGTGATGGAAAGGCAAGTGTTGCTGTTCCCAGCATTTTTGGAGCTGCAAAAGAGACCAGCGGTAGTGGTTCCAGCATATTTGGAGAGGCAGCAGGCGGTGGCTCTAGCATTTTTGGATCTGCGCCAAGTGCTAGCAGTGGCAGCTCCAACATTTTCGAAGCTGCACCAAGTGCCAGCACCGGCAGTTCCAACATTTTTGGAGCTGCACCAAGTGCTAGCAATGGCAGCTCTAACATTTTTGGATCTGCGCCAAGTGCCAGTACTGGCAGTTCCAACATTTTTGGAGCTGCACCAAGTGACAGCACTGGCAGTTCCAACATTTTTGGAGCTGCACCAAGTGCTAGCAATGGCAGCTCTAACATTTTTGGATCTGCGCCAAGTGCCAGTACTGGCAGTTCCAACATTTTTGGAGCTGCACCAAGTGACAGCACTGGCAGTTCCAACATTTTTGGAGCTGCACCAAGTGCTAGCAATGGCAGCTCTAACATTTTTGGATCTGCGCCAAGTGCCAGTACTGGCAGTTCCAACATTTTTGGAGCTGCACCAAGTGACAGCACTGGCAGTTCCAACATTTTTGGAGCTGCACCAAGTGCTAGCAATGGCAGCTCTAACATTTTTGGATCTGCGCCAAGTGCNCACGTGGCAGTTCCTAACATTTTTGGTAGCTGCACCAAGTGCCAGCACCGGCAGTTCCAACATTTTTGGAGTCTGCACCAACTGGCAGCACTGGCAGTTCCAGCATTTTTCGGAGCTGCACCAACTGGCAGCACTGGCAGTTCCAGCATTTTCGGAGCTGCAGCAAGTGGCAGCGCTGGCAGTTCCAACATTTTTGGAGCTGCACCAAGTGGCAGCAATGGCAGCTCCAACATTTTTGGAGCTGCAGCAAGTGGCAGCACTGGCAGTTCCAACATTTTTGGAGCTGCACCAAGTGGCAGCACTGGCAGTTCCAACATTTTCGGAGCTGCAGCAAGTGCCAGCACTGGCAATTCCAACATTTTTGGAGCTGCACCAAGTGCCAGCAGTGGCAGTTCCAGCATTTTCGGAGCTGCACCAAGTGCCAGCAGTGGCAGTTCCAGCATTTTCGGAGCTGCACCAAGTGCCAGCACTGGCAGTTCCAACATTTTTGGAGCTGCACCCAGTGCCAACAGCAGCAGCCCAAACATCTTCGGTGGGGCCACGCCAAATGCCAGTAGTGGCGGTTCAAACATTTTCGGCTCTGCCCCCAGTGGTGCAAGTATGTTTGGGTCTGCATCCAGCAGTTCCAATGCTTTTGGAGGCCAGAGTCAAAGTAACTCTGTTGGTGCAAATCTATTTGGTGGACCTGGCGGAAATACTTTTGGGGGATCACAGCAGAGCAACATCTTTGGGGCATCTTCTGGAAGCTTTGGTAGTGCAGCAGGAGCCTTCGGGCAGAGTTCTGGAGGCGTTTGTGAATGGTTTTTGTGTCTTTTGCCAGGGCATCAACCCCCAATGGCCCAAGGGTAAAGACAGGTAGAGAAGAAGAGATAAGCTATATATTGTATTATATATTATATAGTATTATATACATGTATATATATATATACATACATACATACATACATACGTTGACATTCACGTATTAGCAGCAACTGAATCCCATCCTTTGACATCATGCCAGTAGAAGCATGATTGTTTAGATCAAGTGCTGGTCAGGTGCTGGGTTTGGACAAGCAAGTTCTGCTCCCAGCGGTCTCGGCCTCTGAGATCATGCCCTGCAGGGACAGTTTTTTCTAAATCCCTTTTACAGGGCGACATCTGAAGCTGTTTGCTGCTTAGGTGGTAGCATGTTCATGTTTGGACAGCCTCCTGCGCAGATGCAGCCACAACAGCAAGGCTCAAATGTTGTACCGAAGAAACAGTTCTAAGCAACAGACACTTGCCGCGATTCTGCATGGTGACACTAGGTGACTCCATCCGGTTCTTTTGGCGTCTAAGTTATTCTCTTGTTCCAGATTACTGTACCTTTTTCCTGCAGGGGGTGGCTTGTTTGGACAGCCAGCGCCTGGAGGCTTCGAAAGCAAAGCATTCTCAAATACACTCACATAGTCAAGCATCTTCACCTTTAGCAACAAGAACCCTTCCAATTTCCATTTTTGCAGATCAGGTTTCGGCGGAAATGGTGGAAGCTTTGGCTGGAAACTGAAAAGTTTAACGTTTCTGACTTGGAGATTTTTCAAAATCAACCGGCTCCCCTGACGATCTCCAGGTGCTGCTAGCGCTCCAAGTGGCTTTGGAGCTCCTCCAGGTGCTCCGGGTGGTGCTCCAGGTGCTCCAGGAGCCGTTGGGCCGAAAGTTTTTGCGATCGGCTCTGAGTTGCAGAGTGGGAAAAAAAGCGGCCCAGGAGGCTTTGGGGGATCGCCTGCGGAGAACTCAGATGAAACATTAGACATCCACAGACATCCACACATTGGCACCTCTTTAAGGCACCAAAAGTTCTGAGTTGGTAGACATGACATGTCCCCAGGCAGGTGCTTTTGGTGGCTTTGGCCCTGTCCGAGGACGGTGCCAGCGGTCAAGCGATCAAGCGATCAAGCTTGTTAAAGTTGGGGAGATCCATTGGCGGTTTCGTTTTCCGGTTTGGTGATTTGTCTGGGCTTGCAGGATTAGCTCTGACAGCAGCATTGGTTTTGTCCTTTTTTCATTTTTTTGTCAGCTACCCTCAGGACAAGCCGGCAGTTCTTTCGGTGCACCTCCTCAGGACTGGATGAACATCCAGCGGTCACACATAGCGAGCCGATTCGATTGAAGGTACCTCTTCAATTATGTTCTAGTATTCCAGAGCCTTTGTCTGCAGGCCGGGGGCAATCTCTTTGCCGGGCCCTTGGTAGAAGCTGAATGTCTTTGGACCGTGGAATCGCTGAAAGCAGCTGAAAACCGCAACGAGGCGCAGCCAAATCCTGCAGGGCCTCCTCCAGGGAGAAGGTCTGAGGGTCGCGTGTAAGCCAGCTTTGTGAGAAGGCCTAGGTTATGATAGAATTGACAGATTGTGAAGGCAGATGATGCCAAGGTCTGCAATCACGGATCCGGATATTATAGTTCAGTAGCTTCAATATTTGCTCCAGTTGTGCTACGATCAAAGGGGTTGGTGCTTTCTCAAATTGTGACAAGTTCTTGGTCAACAAGTCGTCAATGTGCAGCTGTTTGGCCAGGGAACAGACCAATGTGCTCGAACCAAAGAAGTTATAAGGTATTGGTAGTCACAACACGGAGTTGAACATCCAAGAATCCTGCCATCTTCGGCCAACTTTAGTCTAAGAACATGTTTCAACTGAGGAACATGAAAAGGCGATCTATACTCTACAATTTACACATGTATTCAGTAGGACAACATGTTTCATAATATGTGGATCAGACTGAAAAACATAGAAAGACATTATGTGCAAAATAATTAAGCTGAAAATTGTACTCACAGCGCTGTATTCCAATGTCGCAGAAGCGGAGGATTGTAAACGATCCTTTGCGAGATTCTCGTGGAACTGATCCTGTCCTCATATTAGACGGTGGCTTGCATGCTTACCGCCTGTGTGAAGAAATCGGAGTCCCAATTGATTTCCCAAACCAGCTGGATGATGATAGTTTCATAGCACTCTCAGCTTCAATCTCGGCTCAGCCATACTGTGGGCTCCATTCTAGATAAACCATCATTCTATATTCGCAACATTTCTGAACCACTAGGTCAAAATTTCTGCAGAGTCAATTTTCAGAGTGCGAAGAAGCAGCAAGTTGAGTCCCTATTCAATGTTTCTGCCCACATACACGCAGCTTTCACACAGCTTTTTGCCTCACTTGGATCTTAGGTGGATTGGCTACCCACATAGAAGCGCTTCTTGGTAAATCCACCTTTTTCGGTTGTGAATTGTCATGTTTTGCTTCTTGGTCATGAGATGTGATGATATCTATGATTTGTGATGTATAATGATCCATGACAATCTCTGAATTGGACGAGTTTTTCCGACTTTTCCCTCCTTTGTCTCAGGCTTGGCGAGAACATTGATCACTCCTTGTGGTCTGCTTTATGTCTCCTTAAGAATCCCAAGGCGACCTGGATCTGGTGTTGCTGGGGCACATAGGATGAGGATACATGTATTGAAGAGGAGTTGAAAAGAGCAAAAGGAACGAAACAATAGAGAACTAACCCGTAAAAGCCCTGTTACCCATCCTACTTCAATCACCAGAATTTTCAGGAAAATCACGGCAAAACACATGTTTATGTGATATCAAAACCGACGAACATGTGCACAAAGCCACATCAGCCCAACATAAAACCCTCCATGCCCCTTTTCAAACATTTTTTGAGTGCAAGTGCAGGTCATCCAAAAAGCTCATTCTGACTTTTATGAAGCCGGCAGCGACCCAAGAAATAAACTTGCGGATTTACATTGAGGCTAGTGTCAGGCAGCTTATAACATCATCAACGCATTTGACATCATTTGACTTTGCTGATGAGTGCAGATGCGATGTCAAAGTTCCAATAGGGAAACAAATCGATTTTGGGTCATGGCCCAGGCGCAAGAGTCGCAATCACTGCCTCGTACCAGGCTTTTTCACAAATCTGTGTTTAAATCTGCCTTCAGTTTTTCATGTTTCGTGGTGTCCGTCTTGAAATTCAATGGACACCGTTGATGTGGATCTGGACAATGAGAAGATTGGACAAGCCAGTAGCTGGAGCCAGGCTCATTTGGATGGGTTTCAGGAGCTTGGCATTGAGCAAGCTGAGGTGCCGGCTGAAGTCTTTCTTGCGCTTGAGTGTTTGCAAGAGACCTGTTAGCTCTTTTTTTTTCAATGAGCAACGTCAGGCTGTGGCTGCTATGAAACGTTCCGTGGCCTTAGCCAGGCGCTACATGCCACGTGCAAGCTGAAGCTTTTGAAGAGCTGGACCCGTCAGGGAAGCTGCACCCCCTGGTTGCCTTGTCGCTGGGAGCTTGGGGGCCTATGGTGCTTCGTTTCTTGGAACCTTGAAAATTTCGTTTTCTGCCACGCATTCATCTCATTGTTGGTTCGTTGGAAGTCGACATTTCATTGTTATAGATCGCAAGGGGACTCACACAAATCCATGATCTATACTTCTTTGATGTATCTTTGAGGCTTCACAACGGTGCTGAATATACTGGCGAGTATCCAGGCGTTAGCTGTTCCTCCATCAGCTGGGATCGAACTGCATCATTTGATCCTGTCAGGCATGGACGAGGAGAAATTGGTAGCTTGGCATCGGACCAGGGCCAAAGCATTGCTCGAGGCTGGTTGTGATCTCTTCGCTTGTGAGACTGTGCAGGAGCCTCAAGAGTGTCAGTCAGCTCCAAAATGGGACACTGATCTATAGTTCACAGCAAAGGCCATGCTTGATGGAAGCGAAAGCTTTCGCCCGGCTAGTGAATGACTCTTGGATCATGATATTTTATTCTCTCCACGCATTTTGAACTTCTGGTGGGAATGTCTCTATCTCTTCAGCCAAGGAGCTGCAGCACCCCGCGTGGATCACGTTTTCCTGCAGATCTGGCACAGAAGTCAGTTCAGGGGATCCATTTGCGGACGCAGTCAAAGTAGTTGGCGCCAGCGAATGGGTCATTGGTATCTTGGTGAGAATGTGTCTTTCTTTCGGAATACATTGAATACATCAACAATAAATGAGAAGTAGAGAATTTTTCAAAGTGGCAGTTTAGCAAGATGATTCATTGAAATGCTGGTGATTCGGATTCAAAGAATGATCAAATTGACAAGGAGCTGGTGTCAATTGCACACATCCGAAGTTTGTTTCCAGCTTGGTGGAGATTTGTCGAAAGAACTTGCCACCTTGGAAGAGTGTCCCGGCAAGCGGGGAAAAAATCCGCTTTGGATTTGTCAGATGGAGATTCTTGATGCATCTAATGTAATGTACATATTATATAGATTATTAAATTATATAGATTATATACAGTACAATAATGCATTCAGCATTCATATCCTCTGATGTGTTTTCTAGTTGAAATTGAGTTTCATTTCAATCATTTTCAATCGGTCCTTGACCTTGAGGTGTTGTGGTCTACCCTAACAGTGGAGAGGTTTGGAATGGCACAAGCCACACATGGGAAACTGGAACTGCAACGGCTGACAATCAGAGACTTGTCAGCAAAGTACTTGTAGCTGCACATTTCGCATGTTTTGGGTTAATCTCAGCCACTTTCAGATCGTTTAGCAGCCTTGAGGTTTGTTGAAATGGCACGGCAATGGTCCGAGCTAGGTGCTGATTGCATTGGCGGATGTTGCCGAACAACACCTTCCACCATTGCTGCGTTGAAAGCTGCCTTTGTGGGGTGTCTGTTCAGCACATGGCTGGGACCAGTCGTATTTGTTTTTGCTCCAAAAACGCCGACGAAACAAGTTCCAGGACTTGCACCCCGAGGTGAGAACGGGTCTAAATCAGAAAGATTTAGCTGTATCCAGCTGACATGCATACAAGGGTTTCTCTTGGTAGATGTTTTGCGAATTTGAACGGCAGTAGATTGACCCCGTGCCTGTTGCCTAAGGTAGCATAGCAGCTTCGCAGAAATTGCCAATGTCGCAAGTTCTGAGAAAAGATGCAGTGCATTTGGTGAAGAGCAAAATTCCTGAGAAGTTTCATCCGGAGTCTGTTTCTCTTTGTTCGGCCAGGATTGTCAGAGCCAAACGACGGGTTGGTTAATCGAAAGGATGTCCAGACCACGGAGTTGAGGCTTGGAAGGGCATAGACAAACCACTGTGTTCAGCATGTCTTAAAATGTTCGGGAGTTGAAATAACAAGATAGATTTGGAGACTGTCAGGACGAAGCAGTTCGATCCTTCATCACAGAGCAGGAAAAAAGGTGCTGCACGACTGCTTGCCATTCAATCGCCATGAAAGGATCCAGGACGGTTGAGACTGGTACCAAACAAGCAAGATGCATTTCACACCACTTGCTGTAGCTCACCATCATCACTTTACCAACATTGGGATTACGATAGATTACCAGGTGTTCCAGGTCTTGGTGTTCTTGCACAATCAGGGGTAGGGAATGAGACTACATATCTGATTGAGTTCCTGATCCCGAGTTCACTACAAGATCAATATGGTGAGCCACCAAACCACTGAATCACCGCTGCCCTTTGGCCTGACGTTATATCTCTGGCAGAGATCGCCCAAAAGTGGGTAGTGCTCTCAGTGCAAGTGGGACTGTAGGAGTATTATACTGCATGAAGATGTTTGGAATTACAAAGATATGGGTGTTTCCTTAAATGGTGGTACCCCCAAATCATCCATTTTAATAGGGTTTTCCATTATAAACCATCCATTTTGGGGTACCACCATTTTAGGAAACCCCCATATGAATGGGATTCAATAGTGACCAGAATGGCTTGAATCATCTTGAATCCCAAATCTTTGAGGCGAGTAGTGCGGGGTTCGTGCAGTCAAGGCGTGGGACTCAAATCACATGGGGGGATCAACCAACCTTTCTCAGCTTGGAAACACAAGAGAACATGAGGACCAAAGTGCCTTGAGATGGGGAGCTGGAGTGTGGAACTCATTTTGACAAGCTATGCTGTGATTAAAATGTTTTAACCCTTGCAGCTTTGTTGTGTGACGATGCCCCTTTTGCCTGCACTGAATATCTCCTGCCGGAACATATTTGGCCACAGAATCAAATTGCTTTTGACTGAAAATGAACGCAAAAACTAAGGGCAAGCGGAAGACAAAAAACATTCAAATTCTAAGAAGTTTGCTTCCTTGCAGGAATCAGACATTTTGACATTTTGGATTCTCTCTAGACAGATACTAGTGGATCATTTTTTCTGCTGCCAATATTGAATGTGTTTGGCCAAGGAAATCCATATGCATCACCACCCTCAGGCTACGGCGCCTATGCTGTTAGAACCTCAATTGAAAGAATCTGATGCATCATACATCAATTGAATCTATTGGCCCCAGGTGCAGAAAATGCTGCAATTGATGCAATTGCCATTGATTTTTGAGGCTTTGCCATATGCGTGAGAATCCCAGTGGTGCTTCCCTCTTTCTAGTGACTAGCAGCAAGTAATGCTTTCCTTGATATGTGTCGAACCAGCTGCAGGTCGAATGGTCATGACCATGGAGACCTGACAATTAAGGAAGCCTGCGATGCTGCAGGCATGAACACCAACATCTTTTTTGCTTGGCTGATTTGCATTGTGAGTATGCAACAGTTTGGCATCAGCCCAATGGCAGGTAGAGGTGATAGCAGCGGTCACTGCGTAGCAGATAGTGAGATCAGCGTCATTGGCCCTGTGAGGCACTCAGTAGAGGCTTTTGCCAAAGAAGGATTACTCTTTGCCAGTTTTCAAACAGCATTCCACACACCCATCATGACACACATGCACACCAAACCGCTACAAGCTTTATGTGAGATTGATGTCTTAGCGAGTAGTGCTGATTTCTGGCAATTTGAGGATGAGCGGCCAGTGCAACCTGTGAAGATTAACTCCTTCAGTGAAATCCGCGAGCTTGTGTCCCAGCATCTTTTAATTTCTGGCACTCAAAGAGAATGATACAAAGTGGATAGCTTGTCCACGGATGACTCCGGTTCGGTCCGAGAAATCATCTCCAGGTTTCCGCACGAGATCCAAGAGCAGTTCAGGCGAGCTGGCTTTCCTGGACCATCACAGATCCAGGCGAGCTGTAAGGGCAGAGTGGTCAAAAATTCTACAAAATGCTTGGTGATTTTCTATTTTTTGTTGCCTTCCTTTCGCAGCTTTCCTGACCTTTTTCCAATTCCTCTTACTATTCTTTTGTGGAGAAATGCAATTAGTGGTATTCAGGCGGAAATATTAACCATGATTTTTTTCACACTGATTCATGCTTGAATGAACACCTCAGAGATGTGGCAGATTCGGTCAGGCATTCACTTGGCCACTAGCTCTGCAGGGCAAGGCGTGGGCAAGGTTACACTGTTTTGATGACGTTTTAGAAGTGTACGAAGTGGAGGATAGTAAGTGCCAGGAGTGATGGGGGTTGGAAACAAACCTGCAGGGGCTCAAAGCCTCCAACTGAGTGGCAGCATCAGATTCACTGCTAGTCAGTCAGATTCACTCCGTCAGTCTTCCTTGTCATTAATCAGTATTCTCAGTGTATTGGTAGCACTGCGTTCCAGTCCTTTTTTCTCTCCTCCAGAAGCATGAGCGCAAAAAGCTCCATGGCAGCCATGGAGAAATTACAATGGGATCCCCTATCAGATGAGGAGTTGAAATTCTGCTGGCAGTGTTTGGTGGATCAGGGTCAGCTAACAACCGCCAAGCTTCAAAAGTTCATGTTAGAAGTCACAGGAGATGAGCTCACACCACTCCAGGCTAGTGATTTACTGGGATACTTGGACGCTACAGGCGATGGTCGAGTGGGCATGGAAGAGTTTCGCCATTTCATGTCCACCACAGAGCTGGACATGACGGACCCGCAAACGTTCCTTTGGTCGCCCACCAAGAGCTTCCGAGAACGCTTGGGTCTTGTTCGCGTCGCACAAGACAAAGCTCCTCCAGATGCAGGCCACGTTTGAAACAAAATGCTTTAGATTGGTTGCCCAGATTTGGTTTGCAACTCATTTTTGTTCATTTGCACGCTTCTGTTGCAGCATTTGAGTTCTGGCCGGCAAGCACCGGTTGCTTGTTGCAGCATGTTGCATCGCATTTGTTGCCGGTAGCTGGTTTGTTGCTGGTTGGTGGTTAACAATTTGTTGCTTGTTTGTGGCTGGTGGCCCGTTTGTTTCTCGTTGCTCCTTGGCTATTGGTTGCTCAATTGTTGCTGTTGCTGTTGCTCTTGTTGTTGTTGTTGTTGATGATGATGATGATGATGATGATGATGATGATGATGATGATGATGATGATGATGATCTTGTTGTTGTTGATGTCGTTGTCGTTGTCGTTGTCGTTGTCGTTGTCGTTGTCGTTGTCGTTGTCGTTGTCGTTGTCGTTGTCGTTGTCGTTGTCGTTGTCGTTGTCGTTGTCGTTGTCGTTGTCGTTGTCGTTGTCGTTGTCGTTGTCGTTGTCGTTGTCGTTGTCGTGGTGGTGGTGGTGGTGGTGGTGGTGGTGGTGGTGGTGGTGGTGGTGGTGGTGGTGGTGGTGGTTGTCGTCGTAAGAGCATGCAGCATAAAGTATGCGTAAGTCACCAAAACAGGATTGCACAGACATGTTTGAATGTTTTGCTTTGGGGATCTGAAAGGCAAGGTCGAGGAGCAGCCAGACCCCTGGGATGGCCTCTTCCTGGAAGTCGATCTTCCCACGGAGTTTTCTAGATCTATGGATTCAAACCAGCCCCGAAGAAACAGCCACGCGAAGAAAGGTAAGGGCTGGCCCAAAGCAGAACCCACCGTGCAGGAGGAGGAGGAGGCCAGTGTCCTGCTTCTTGATGAGGAATCTCCCACCATGCCCAGTGAAGCAGCCAGTCCTTCATCCAAGAAGAAGTTGGACGAGAAGACTTTAGCGAAGATCTTCCAGAGCGTGTCAAAATATGAGCAGCAAACTTGGGAGCGTTTGCATGTGGAGCAAGAGGCGGTGAGAAAGAAACTCTTTGCTCAATGGGCACAAAAGCCTACTGAGATGACAAGCAAAGAGTATCACAAGATGTTGACTAAAATGCACAAGCTGGCAAGAAGCTCAATGCCGGGAGACTTGAAGCCAGGAGACACCTTGGCCACCATGCAGTACATGCTGGAGGTAACAGAGGGCAAGGAGGGAGAAAGCAAGAAGCCGCAAACGCTGGAAAAGAGGCAGGGCCATTCAAATAGGGAGGAGGGCTTCCTGATGTGTGATAGGATAGGCTCTGATTGGCTCTTGAGAATCATGGATTTCATTTCCACACTGTCATGGGGTCCGTGTCTAGATCCCGATTTCAGGCAGTCTTCGAGGATGGACAAGGAGGATAATTTGCTCCTGCCCTTTGCTGCTTGGCATCGATGCATGAGTGGCAAACTCCGACCTGAAGCTTTGGCCAAAGAAGTCAACGCCAAGGAGGCCAAACCAAACTAAGTTTGTTTCAAACTCTGAAACAATGTACCAACATTTGGTAAAGTCAGTCTTCAAAAATCATCTATATGAGATAGTAGCAGGGTACCAAAAACGAAGCAGCTGTCAACTGGAGCCTCTGATGTACCCGGAATTCCGCTCTGACGTTTGCAAAATTTGCAAGCCGAGGGCGTTCGTGTTGCAGTTACAGTTGCAAGATGCAGCTGTTGACATAACGCGACAACCAAAACTGGCGGCTCAAGTGGCACGTGAAATCGCCTGCGAAGCCGAAAAAAGGTCTGTGCCTTGGGCTCATGTGTTCTGCAGTCCTTGCAGCCGTGACAGGATGTGATTGGCATTGCGGCAACAGGCCTGTTTATCCAATGCTGTTGTTTCCTTTGTTTTTGATGTTTCCTATTGTGGGTGCAAGCTGTTGATCAAGGCTCAACGGTTCTATTCACAATCTTTGCGAGGCAGTGGAAAGACGCTGGCCTTTTTGTTGCCCGCTTTTTGTGAAATGTCACCTGCCTGCAAACAGAAGCGTTGCTGGATATTTTTTTGCTTGGGGCACGTTCTGATTTTCTGCTTCCAAGGCGAAGAACAGGCAGGGCTATGAGGTTTCCCCAATTTGTACAGCGTGGATTCGGGGCAAATTCTCAAAAGAGCCAACAGCTTTTCTAGATCCCTGGCAGGCCACAATGTGGATAGACTTGGTCCTGGTCTGCTGGTAATGTTTGGCCCTTGTGCAAGTGGACAGGATGGACAGGCTGGATAGTCACTGCCATCACGTGCCACAGGTCTCCAACCAGAGAGCTTGCGCAGCAAACAGAAGCAGAGGAGATTGTTGCAACGTCGTTTTCACTGACAGTCCCTGCAATGCCCTAAGTTCAAATTGTCTTTAATCAGAGATCTCAAGGCAGAACGCTTTGGCGCCTGCATAGGCTTCAATGTGGCTGGGGGGCTCATGAGAACTCAACACAAGGGTGACCTCTGTATGAACTTCAACACCCATCACCCATGCGATAGCTTCAGTAGGCACATGATTCTTTTGTTTTTTTCCTCCCTGCTGAATTTGAGGTGGCCATGTATGGAGGTGCCCCGAAGAATGACCAGTACAGGAAGTCCCACACTTGGATCTCAACAAAGCTGGTGATGTGTCTTGAGTTGAACATAGTTAAAACGTGTCCTTCAGAATCACGCTGCACGTGAGGTATAGGTATGGCGTCCACACCATTGTAGCGTGCCTCGGCCAACATAGTCTTAAGTGCGCTAAGCTTGGCCATCCAACCGTTGTGCCTTGTGAAAAAAGGTGCCCTGGACGCTTAAACGACTTCCTGGAAGGTGGGCAGGTCCGACTCGATGGCGTGCGACGGCCCAGTTGTCTCCCACATGGTAGGTTTGAAGTTAGGTTCCCTGAGCCACTCCAAAAGAGTCACTTGACCTTACGCCTTGAGACATACTGAGACATAGGTCACTTGCACCTTGGGTCACAAACCCAAGGTTTCCTGCCTAGTTTTGGACGAAGCTGATCGAATGCTTGACATGGGTTGATGCCTCGATTTCATGGGCACATGTTGGTGCTGAAGTTGCTACGAAGTTGGTTGGTTGGTTGGTTGGTTGGTGTGTGTGTGTGTGTGTGTGTGTGTGTGTGTGTGTGTGTGTGTGTGTGTGTGTGTGTGTGTGTGTGTGTGTCTGTGATTNTGTGTGAGTGTGTGTGTGTGTGTGTGTGTGTGTGTGTGTGTGTGTGTGTGTGTGTGTGTGTGTGTGTGTGTGTGTGTGTGTGTTGGTTGGTTGGTTGGTTCCTTTGTTGATTTCAACTCAGGTTTTGAGCCACAGATTCGCAAGATCCTTGCTAGGACGATATTGTATCATGTTAGAAGCTGATCACTGATTACGAATTACGAATTATATAATTCGTTTCTTTGGCCGTTTTCCAGGTCTTGTGTCTCTCACTGTGGATGGTCATCTGTTTCAGGATCCCGCGCAATCGACATACCATGTTCTTCACTGCGACATGGCCCAGGGAGGTTCCGTTTGGTGCTACGAGGATTCCCTGTGACAAGATGTCAAGATGTTTTTTTTTGCCATGGCGATTGGAAGGTGCGAAACTTGGCTGCCGATATTCTGTACCATCCCTACAAGGCCCACGTACGTGGTTGTTTGCAGCTACATATTTTTTTTTTGGAGATGGGAAATGTTGCGGAACAGGTCATGATTGGAAACCGGGATGAACTGAAGGGGAATCAGGACCGGGATGAACTCTAGGCGTGTTGGATGTGTCCGGAAACTTGGGAAACTTTTCCCCAGGGATTTGGGGACCGACCGGAAAAAACCTGTAGGACATCATCCAGCAGGTGAGATTTGTAGACGGATACAGCAAGGAGCGCTTCTCCAAAACTTGGATTGTGGCCATTTCTGACGCCAAAAAACTTAGTCAGGAGAGGGCAATCGTCGATCTCCTGTCAGAGGCTGTGGTTTTTTTAAGGTATTGAAGTGGATGGTGAAGGATCAGGTTGATTAGATCTTCAGCACCATCCAGCTTGCTTCTTTTTCAACTGATTGGCAACAGATCATTCAACTTGAACTGGCGGAACTGCTAGGCGGGATTGACGGACCGCTGGAGCAAGGGCAAAGACGCGTCCTCAACAACGGAAATGAGACTGCTGGAATGCCACTTTCCCATAGTTCCACAATGCCTTACCAAGTCTCAATGAAATATCAAGCAGGCAAAAGCCATCCTTTATGGTAAATCTCTTGAAGTCTTCAGAAGGCTAACAAATCCATGCTTGCATACACTGTCTTAGGCGTTGGTCTTTGCGGGAACGAAGAGGGAATGTGAACGGCGCTGTCCTGAGAATTTAGCGAAAAAAATCGATGAGTTTGGAGCTGCATCCCCCACCATTTCTGAGGCTGTCAAACAATCTCTACAGATCTGGAGTGCCTTGTTCTTCCATTCACGGAGACAAGGAACTGCTATTCACCCTTTTTGGGCAGCCTTTTTAAAGTGCAGTTTTTTGGCAAAGCTTTTAGGGGCCATGTTGTCCAGGACCAGCGGGCCCGAGAAGAAGCCCTGGGCGGTCTCAAGTCGGGCAAGTTGAAGGTCTGCTAAAATCATCGATGTCAATTTCTGCTAAAATCATCGATGTCAATTTCTGGATTTCCAAGAAATTTCAAGGTTACTAAGGTCACTAAGTGCCTTTCTGGATAGATTTCATAATATATTTGTGCTTCCTGAGCACTGAGATAGGATTTGTGCTGCGGCAGGTGCTGGTTGCAACTGATGTTGCAGCACGTGGTCTTGACATCAAGGGTGTCTCTGCCCCGATGCAGTCATCACGTGGCTGTGGAATCTGTGTGTCGAAATCCATGCGAACTCGAACTGAGGTTGGGCTTGTGGTGAACTACGATGCCGCCAACAACACCGAGGTTGATATCTGATTCCTAAAGCGAATTGAAAGATCGTGTCAAAATTCATCGACATCTATATACTGTACATATATATATATATTTACATACATATAATACATGTTCTTAGGCTCACAACTATCAACTGATATCGTGGATCTTTGGACATGTCAGGACTACGTTCACCGTATCGGAAGAACGGGTCGTGCTGGGACGAAGGGCTTTGCTGTAGCTTGGATGTAATGCACAACGGTTGCCCCATGGTTGTCCTGCACGTTTCGACCTGGATTCGTCAGGTAACCTTCTTGGATCGAAGGGCAGATGGAGGAAAAGCCAGGGGCATCATGGAGGCCTAGATGCACAACAAGTACAATTGGTTTTCCATGATGAGAATGATGAGAATCCGCCACTCGAAATAGGTGATGCAAAGAACGAATCAAGAGATTCCTGGAGAGCTGCGTGATATGGTTGCTTGGTGGCATGCAATGCAGGCAATGCACACATCAAGAGTAGAAGTTGACTAAGTTGACCCTTGTGCTAAGGCCCGTGGAGGCGGGAAAGACGACAGGGGACGTTGGGGCTAAGACCTTAGCCTTAGTTGTTTTTTGAATTGTCCCTCCGCAAGTGGTGGATTCGCTCCAGAAAATGGACAACCGTTTGAGGTGGTGGTGGTGGCCGTGGAGGAGGCGCCCATGTGAATCATGTGACTCAAAGCTAGAATTCAAAGAAGTACATGAAACAAGGCAGCTTAGATTGTCGGTCAAGATTCAGCATTATATACAGATTGCCTGAGGAGGCGGCGGGGGCAACTGGGGATTTGCTAGAGCCTTAAAATCTCGGATCTCAAGATTGAGTCCGCACTATGATTCTGCATAGGTATACCGTTCATGTGACCATCAATTACCCAATGATTGTCAGGGTGGTGGCAACAGAGGGCGCAGCCGTCAGCCTTGCATACTTGCTAAGCCTTGGGAGGGAATGTGGCAACTGGATGAGTAACCATGTGTTTTTATTGAAGGGAAGCAGACAGTCAGCTGAGACATGAGACCTCTCCTCAACTTATCCAGGCTGCAAACTGCGCTGTCGCAATACGTGGGGTGATGTCCGGCCGAAACATGGCAGGCAGTCCTCGTCGATGGTGAGCAGCCTGGCAACCTTGTTGATATCCACAGAACGAAGCTGCTTTTCAGACTCGACTTTGCTAGCAGAAGAGAGAACCTCCCACAACCAGAATCCGAGACTGCGATACAATGATGTAATTATAGACATTTGTAGACTGTAGTCAATAAACAATAAAAGAGCTCTAGCCGCCCTAGCATTGCTCGGCGCTTGCTCCTGAGTCTCTGAACCTGCCTTGTTGGGTTCAGATCCGGTCTGAAGAAGTTTTGCTCACGTCAGTCTCATCACGCACTGCAGGGTGTCCTTGGCAGCTCTGCCAATCCGATCAAGATATTTCACGCCAAATCAAAAACTGCATTCCAGAGTTGCTTTGACGGCACAGCCATGCAGCTGTGCTGATAGCAGCGAAGTCTTGAGCTCGCTGGTGAGCAGTGCCCAGAATCGCGGTATCACCAGCAGATGGGCGTCTAGTAATCCTAAATTGTGCCACATCCGCTTGGCGAGTTAAAAGGTGGGCTGGGGAGTAAAACCACACACTCTTTGTTTGGCCTAGCTGCTTCCAACCACTATCTGCATCATGCTGGTCGGAAAAACCCCTTAGAATCCCTGGGGTGGCATTTTGCGGTGGTTCTTTCAAGTCCACATCAATCTTCAGCGTTTTTATTCAAGTTTTGTCTCACTTCACTTGACCGGATTGCTAGCCGCTTTGCCCCTTCCTCAAGGTTACGAAGCTGTGAGTTGGACATGTCGTGTTTTTTTTGGCGAAGTGAATTTGACAGTTTTCTGAGGCCCAACTTGCTGCCATGCAACTTGGCGTTTTCGATCAATCGAAATCGTTTGATGGTCAGAATCCAACAAAAAAGACCCAAATACCCAGGTATTTGCATGCTTGACCCGCAACATTGGAATTTAGTTTGCACTTTTGACTTGAGTCTCAGCCAATAGATGTAAAATATGAAGCTAATCTGAACCGGCTTGAGAAGTTGCATCTGCACTTCTGCAGCTTTCAGGTCAAGACCCCTGCGAGGCGTTTTTGTGTTGGCAGCCGTGCTGCTGACGTCATTGCTCAGTGACTGGAGCTTCGCAGCACCCCAGAGCCGTACACGAATCATCACAGAGGCAGACATTCTGTCGGAAGACATATTTACTGACTTTGAACTGTGACACGTTTGAACAGTTTTGTTCGAGTTTGGGGTGTCAAAACGAAACATACCGCACACATTCGTAGGCTGGTCCGGAATTGGGTTCCGTTGCTTTGTTGCTCAGCTGCAACTCTTTCTACATTGTTTCATGTAAAGAATGGAGTCCATAGGATGCAAGGCCAATGAGTTGAACATGCCAATTTTTTTTCGGGAGCCAAGGCCTGGCAGCTTTGCCGGAAGAAGCGTTCATCATGCTGGAGCAAAGGCTCAGGTGGCTTCTGCAGGGAGAATGGTGATGATTTTTGCGTTTTGAATACCAAAATTGGACCATTTCGAAGTCATGTCACTCATGCTGTGCAATGGTGAATGAGTTTTTTACCAGAGCTTCAGGTCTGTCGTTGAATTTTGGATCCAACAATTCATTTCCAAGTCACAGTTTCGAAACCAACCACCAACCCTCATGGCATTTTACGGAATGTCAATCTCGAAAAATCCAATCCTGGTGATTCAAAGTGACCTTTTTGGGATGGTTAAGTGACCCTTTCAAGGGGTTAAGTGACCTCCAACTAGGGGATGAATCACCTGGATATGATTCCAATAGCACATTTGCTTTTTGGAGGACAAAGTTCCAGAGGACGGAGCTTCAACTCGCTCCACCGATGCAGCTGCTCAACTTGCATTTGTCACGTTGATGGATGCATTAGAGGTATTTGAAAGAAGGAAACATACTCAGGAGGCATTTTCAGGAACGTCCAGGTACCAAGTGTACCAGCTATCAAATTTTGCATCGCTTTGATCAGTTGCTATGAAATTTGTATGGAATCATTATATACTTCCTCGTCAACGTGGTACCCAGTCAGGTTTCTTTGGCCCTCGCAGCTGCAGGCTGTGCAGCGGGGGGCTCCAAAATGACGCAATTTGTGTTTGGATCAGACGCAAATGTCATTACCCAGGTTCATCACGCAACACCAAGGTCGCTATGCGTGCAGCGTCAGCTGCATCTGAGACATCCGAGGCGCCATTGTCATGCCAAGCTCTCTTTGCAACGGAAGAATCAGTTAGAGAATGCTTGGGAAATGACACAACTTCGGATTCTGCAGATTTCCATCTTGGGGCTTACATATCATTTGGATCTCAAGCTCAATTTTTTCTATAATGCTATTGCATAGGGTCTAGAGGTAAGATATCAAGCAACGGGGCTCGTCCTGGCCATCAACGTTCCCGGGTACAGGCTCCAGCCGAGGAGGAGAAGAGCTTTATGGTATCTCGTCTGATAGACTTCTAGTACTTGAAAAACGATACGGCTTATGCAAGCTGTTCTTTTGGTTCATCTCAAGATTTTTGGATTCCATGACTTCAGGGAGCTTTTTTTGTTTCACTCGAAAGGATTTGTACGTTCTACCTATCCCATTGCCCTTTGTTCCCAAAGCTCCCGGGTCCCTTAATTTTGAGGACAAATTCGGTGTCGTGGTCTACATCGCCATGTGGTATATTTTCAACATTGGTAGGGGGACCTGGAGCAGCGGAGCAGCCTCGCTCCGCAGATAGCTCCGAATTTCTTCTGAGGATACAACATCTACAACAAGAAGGCTTTGTGCTCCGACTGCAAGAAATCAGTTTTTCAAAGCCCCTCTGCAATTTTCGCGCAATTTCAAGGGAAAAGTGTAACTTCAGATTTCTGTTCCTGGTTTTAAGGATCTCCTATCCATTTCCATGGGCATGCGCAATGTGGCAAATGGCCTTTGGCTGGCTGATTTTTGTTCCTCTCTGGACTGCCAGAAATGGGAAACCGGGAAACCGGGGCAAACCTCACAACACATAAAATTCCCATAGTGACTCCTAGTGATCTGTGAGGATCTTGCGCATCCGCAAGACCCCGAAGCTTTCAGTCTCGCAAGCAGTCACCTTGGCTCCTGCAGCGTTGGGGGCTGAGTTGGAGCCTTGAAGCTTTCCTTCCTCGGTTCACCTACAAATGATCCGAGGCTGGGACATCTCGCCACTCACGTTGGCGCAGCCCGCACCTTGAGATTTTGCAACGAATTTTATTGGAGAAACATGAAGAAACATCCCAAAAAACATGACGACTTTGATCTTCAAACTCTTCAAACGGTCCTTTGAGGTGATCGCCTTCTTCGCCGGTGCGGTGTCGTTTGGGCACATTGTCAAAGCTTCGGAGCCGGTGGTGTCATCTTTCCTGAATTTTGCCTTCCTGGGTGAGGCAAAGGAGCAAACCTTCTTGATTTCGGTGGTAAAACGTTTCTGTTATATCAAGTCTCATCTTTTTTCAAATGTTTCTTGTGGACTTTTGAGGGTAAGCTGTTTGGAGGTGATGCCATGGCAAGTCTATGCGTCCCTCTTGCCAATCATTGGCGGTGTTGGTTTGGCAAGTGCATCAGAGCTCTCCTTCAACTGGTGTCTTGACTCAGAAACGATCGGTCGTGGAAGGTATCCATCAGTGGAAAGACATGTTGTCTTAGCAATCCTAGTATCTTGAATCAGACTCAGTCGTCTTTTGATAGTGCTGCAACGACCTTCTTTGTGCCAAAGGCTGTGCTTTGGAGCTGCTATGGGCTCCAACCTGGGCTCTGCATCCAGAGCTGTCTACAGCAAGAAGGCCACATTCATGGCTAGTTGGATTACTCAATTGACTCAATAGATATCATCCTTGGTGCACCACCCAGCTGAGTAGCTGAAAGAAGCTGGAAGTATTGGTGGCAGGTGATGAAGGGCGACATCGGCAAAGACCTCAATTTTTTTTAGTCGCCCAAGTTCGATGCCAAACAGGGCTCTCTTGAATCTTGACGACCAGGTGAGAACATGGACTCTAGCAACACCTTTTCTGCGATGGGCTTGGTGTCAGCTGGTTTTGTGAAGCATTCGCTTAGTTGTGCATGGGAGTTAGCGACTGGAAGACGTTAGGTTTTGACCATCATGGCAACCTTCATGCTGATCCCAATCAGCCTTGCCATCGAGGGACCCACAGTTGCTGGGCTTGGAATGTTTAGATGTAGGAGTGGTAGCTATTTGAAAAAACACTGACGAGGGACTCGAAGTTCTAGATATAGTGATTGACAGTTGACATACTCGTAGTCCAAGCAGAGTATACACAGAGGATTTGAATGAGTCTGGACGCAGATTCAATTACTGCCCTATTGATGCACTTCAGAAAATTCCTGCAGGTCAGGAAACCTCCTGGATCCATGACTTTGCATCCAAAGGAACTTGTTTAGGTAGATGTTTGCCTGTTGCGTCCCTTGTCTCACTGCATGACACATGGCTGACAGAGATTCGCCTCCCTGGTTGGAGGTTCCCGAGACTCTAGATGTTTTTGCTTGTCAATGAAGGCGATGATCAAGGGCTTTAAGGTGGCACTTTCGGCGGGTGGCATGCACTTCATGTGGCAGACGCTTGGTTGACACATGGCATGTTTTGAGCTGCAGGTATAATCCAGCTGGTGTTGTCATGTCCTGCGATCCTGCTTGACTATGTATTTAAAGTGAGTTTGTAGGTGTTCTGAATGCTCAAAATATGCGGCGGGTTCAAGGGCTCATCGCAGAATGTCCGTATTCATCCAGATTGGGAGACCTTCCAAAGCGCAGCAGGTCAGAAGTTCAAACGATCCCTGCCTCTTGCGCTCAAGCCTTCTAATGCCTTAGTTGAAGACATAACCTTAACATACCTTAGCAACATCTTTGGAAACGCATCAGAAAGGCAACTTGTTGTGTTGAACAACACAAACGATGTTGTAGCACAAAGTGGCGGCAGATGCATCGTGAAAAAAGCTGTCTGGCACAGCTGGAATACTGTTCCGTGGGAAAGTTGCGAAGTCTTTAATAGGGGTTGAGGGGTTGAGGGGTTGAGGGGTTGAGGGGTTGAGGGGTTTGGTGTTTGCCTTGAAGCTTTCTGTGGAATTGTGGCTCTGGAGCTGTTCTGGTCACGCTTTGGGTACACAAAGGATGCAAAAAAGTGTTGCCAAATTTGTTTCACTTTTCCATTGGGAAAGGTACGCAGTTGAGTGCTCGTACGTGTCTCTGAATGATCCTTCTTCCCGGCTTCCCTAGCAACATTCCTGAAGCTTTCCTCAAGTTGTCAACCTTTTGCCCTTCATGTGGATTTCAACCCCTGCCGCACTGCCGCCTTTCCCTTTCTCCCTCTTCAAGTTTGCAAATGTGCTCACGAAATGCTCCGGATTGTAGGTTTTTTTATGGTGTCTTTTATTAACCATTTTTTTTGCTGACATTTTTGCTTTTCAGTGAAATTACAATGCTGCCTCCGGATGACATGCTCTTGGGGCTGCAAATGCAAGTGTATCTGATGTTGGACAACTTGTTTGAGTATGAATGAAAGTGCCAGCAAGATAATGCCAGCAAGCAGCAGAATATGTAAATCAGTAGCAGTCTCATTGCCAACCCAGGATGATCCTCAGATCCTCGGATGCAATTTGGGTGTATTTTGCAATGATTTACCTGGTACACATGCACATGCATCAAGGGATCTGATTCAAGGTACATACATAGTTGGGTCAGCTTTAGGAGCAGCAACTTCTTGTTCGAGTGATCAGTGACACATGCAAATACTTGGATCAGATGAAGACACTTCAGAAGTGTCCCATCAGAAAATGGTGGATGGGCATGAACAACCGAAGGACTTGCAGTTCAAATCCAGAACTCGATTCATACAAAGCTGCCAAATTTGCAGTGCACATGATCAAGTAGGCAATACAACATGCGAATACCTGTTCCCTCTGAAAGTTCTTGCGTGTCTCCTCAGCTGTGAGCTTGTGACATATTGGTTTGAATTGTGCAGCACTTAACTTAATCCCTAGTCCTGAGGATAATTCCTTCTATTCGATCAAGCATAACGTTAATTAATCTGCGTATCAAGCCTATTTTCTCTTGACCTGCGAATTTGTCTTGTATTGCAGGCGGCTTCTACTATTACATGTACAACGAGGTTGCTTTCCTTGCTTTGGGCAAGCTGGACCCAGTGCAACTTGGCCAAAAGGGAACAGGATGGAACAGAATTCACAACACAGATACAGGTCGACAGCTTGGTAAAGTCTTCAAGGTACTTGTGAATTTCTCATGTTTTTTGCCTTCATCTATCTCCCACGTTTTTTTTTGCCACAAAGCAGGTCTCATGCAGTGTGCAACACCATGAAGCGAGTCTGATCCTTAAGACATTTGAAAAACAGCGTTTTGCAATTCCGGGAAGTGCCCTCGTTTTGCAAAAGGTCGTGATCATCATCACAGCTATCTTTGTCTTCCGCAATCCTGTGACGCCCCTTGGAATCCTTGGCAGCTGCGTTGCCATTGCAGGTGGGGACGAAACTGCAGTTTCAGAGACTTCTGCAGCTATTGTCTTGTCTATGTTGGTTTGGGGGGGGGGATTCTGGAAAAGGCACCCTCCTTTACTCCTTGGCAAAAAACAAATACGCGAAGAAGCCAGGGCCTGAGAGCAAATCCGATTTTTAAATAAGCCAAGTCTCATGAAGGTCCCTCTTTGCATGTTCGAAAGGTGAGTTTTCTTCTGAGTTTCTCCAGATTGCATGCTTTTTTCAGCTATGTCATGACACCACTGCATGCGAAGCGTGCAGTAGGCAATCAATTTCTTGAGATCGGTTATCCTGCTTTGGAGCAGAAAAAAATAGTGAGAGAAGCCGCTGAGAGTGATGCCGTGCCTGTCTTGTTCTTGGTGACGATTCTCTAGACGTGTTGAAAGTCAATTCCAGAACGAAGGAGTTTTTCGTGTCCTTGGTTTTGCAGCTCATTTGAGACATTTAGCACCCTGCTGCAAACACCAGCAGTGGGGTGCGGCTGGAGCAGTTCAGTTTCATGCCTTTGCTTGTTGGGATGCTTCTTCCTTCCTTTTTGCGGGTGAAGACCTTTGCATGGAAGATTCTGTTCCTCATATTGAGATGATAGCCAAACGCAATCTCAATCTGCACGGTATATCTTGGTTCAAGCAACATGTAAGGCATTCATCAAAACAGCTATCAGCAAGCAAGATGCAAGATGGCATGTTCATCAAAGGTGACACGATGTACGGCAGCTGAGTCTAAGTCTTTGAAGTTGACGGTCTTTGGCTCGCCAAAGATCTGGTCACCCATTGATGCAAACTTTGGGCAAGAAGATGAGGCAAAAGAAGGTGCATGGACAACCACCCACTAGGTGTTGAAGAAATGTAAGAACATGTCTAACTATATGTGTATATACATATATTATATATATACACGAAAAAATGTATAGTAAAGAAGAAGAACACCTGCATATATAGCATCCTCCGTGTTGTTTTTGATCGGGACATCAACCACGTATTTTTTTGCACTGGTTCGAAACATCTCTTTTTCAAAATGGAGCCGTGGGCATGGAACATCGACATAGAGGAGAACTCTCAGAGTTGCCAATGCTTTAGATCTCGATGAGAGATTTCCAAAAATAGAGACCGCGGGCGGGCACAAAGAAATTTGATGATGAAACTTTGTCGGCACAAACATGATCCTTCCAACTTTTCCAAGATTTTTCCCAGATGTTTTTTTTTCCTCCAAGTTTTGCTGGAAGGGTTTCCTGACAGAAATAGGCTATACAAATCTGGTTGTGAGCACCTTCTGGCTTGGGCGTTGGGGTTGGAATTCCATTCGACACAACAATTACTGCAAAATTGCTGGAAGCTGTTTGGGATCTATGCTGGGCTGGTGTAACTCTTTTCCAGAGCTTGAAAGAGCTAATCAAACAGGGCTTCTAAGAGTTTCAACTCCGACAAGTCTACTAATATGTCCGTTGGGAGCGCATCAAAGTATGTCATGATGCGTAAGAGGTGCAGCATTTCATGCACTTCATTGTTTCCTTCAAGCGTCTTTGATATGGCAGGTGCAATGAAATAGTGAGTTTGTGGAATTGATGAATTACATTTTGGGTGGGATGTGCTGTGGCAAATTCACGTCACAGGAGAGAACGAATTCTGATGCGAGATGATGTGCTGAATCGTCATTTTGTCATGGCAGGCGCAGCGTTCGATTTTGATGTTGCGTTGCATCGTTGCGAAACTGTGGCAGCAGCAGTATTTCGTGACATGTGACTTTTTTGGCACGATTCTATTGCAAATTGCTTGGACGTGTCGTTTTGTGGGTGTTTGAATGCGTTTGTGTCATTGTGTTTTGTGTTTAGAGTGTTGCTGCCGTGTGGCTTTCGTGCTTTGGTGCTTTCTTTTGGACAGTCATGGGCGTGCCTTGGATGTTAGATTTCGTGGCAGGCACACTATCTCATCGGTTAAGTATGGTTAGGTTTTAAGTTTGCATGGCAGGTGCAAGCAAGGCACGTTTTGTGCACATTTTGTGCCGCGAAGAGTATTTTGTGTTATTTTTTTGGGGGCTACTCTACCACTGTGAACTGTGCATGGTTTTTGGTGGCAATGCCAACTGCTGTACGGGATGCCATCCCTGCGATTTGTGAGGGTGTGGCTGCCCCCTGCGTCTTGCGTTTTTAATCGCTGCTTCCTGTATGCCAAAATTGAGAAACTACCCACATGTAAGCTTTTCTTGGGCCTTACCAAACGGATATTTGCGAGGTGTTTTCAAAAATGGGCGGGAAGGGTCCACACAATCCACTTTTGAACCTCCAAAGGCGATGAGCCTAGCATGCTAGTCTCTAAAGTGTTTCCATTTCCCAAAGGATGTGCCCTTATTTGGACCCCTAGCAAACAAACAATTGTTGGCAGCTCATACTCACCTGGGGTGTCTCCAACCAGGACATGCGCGCCAACCCAGCGTTTCTCAGAGATGAGATCATCGGCTGGGATGGAATCGGTTACAAGGTTGTTGCCAAGGCCTTGAGTGATCTTGTTCGAGCTGTACAGAGAAACACAGTCCACACATCGATCAGGTTGGAAATCGACTTTTGAGCATATGGGCCGGTGATCGAATGGAATATGCACTTGGCGTCATCGCAAGGACGGGTATTTTCTCTAAACTTGAAATGATGTAACTGCTACTGCTATACAAGTTGTAAGTGCTATTTTTGATCCTGTCTCTTTACCAGGGATGCAGCTCGCCCAAAGCATGCTGGCGGACTGTGCCCTGACAAAACTTGGTCATAGACTAAACACATGATTCATCTGCCGCTAATGATGCTAATGGGCCGTTGTTTGAAATGGGCGCTTCGGATTTCCCAATCTAAAAAGCCTTTTTTTTTTCCAATGTTTCACGACACCAACACTTTGGTGTTTTTCTTTCCTTTTCGGGGCGAAATTCCGAGGTATGTTTGTAAAACAAGAGCAAGAGCTCTGCATCACCGTGTGCCAGCGTACCTTGGATGCCTTGGAAGCAACCAGCAACGCGCCACGTTACGGCGAGGCGGCCCAGCAACTCTAAGGCGACGCGGTGGCCTCTTCTTTGCACCACGATTGCTGTTGCGTTGCCGTTGCGAGGACGGGTGGTGGATGTTTGACAAAAAACAAAGATGTTTGGATTTTTTTGGCCTGAAAATTGGAACTTGGATGATTGCTGTAGGGACCATTTGTTGAGTATCCTGGTGGAAAAATCGTCTTGGCCTCAATGGCCTTGATGCCTCTAAAAAAAAACCCAAAGATGGGTCAAAAAAAAGATCGGCCACATCACTTCCTCAATCTCTCGGGGTGCTGTTGGTGCCATATGACGCTGAGGCTTGCAGTACTCTGACGCCGATGGAAGTGCTTCCTATGCCTTCAGGTCGTTTCGCATTTAGAGCTCGCTTTTTCCTTTTCCAACAACATAATCATGAAGACACTTGCAATTTCGAGACTATGAAGACTTGTACATGCAAAAAGCAAAACGCAAGCGGCAATGCATCTTTGTGCCTTCCGGGCAGGCTACATGCATTCAGAGGTGCATTGGTGCATTTTTTGTTCTTTCTGTTTTGAAACTGGTCGTGTTCCACCATGGTCTCCGGGAGATGTTCCAAGGTGACAGCATTTCAAGGCGCCCTTCCCCGTCCCAGTGAAGGACTTCGATTAGAGACTTCCACCTTGGAAGCAGAGGCGCATAACTTCTCCGATCTCCGGGATATCCGTGTTGCTTGGAAACGTGAAAATGATTTTCATACTGCATAGATGAAAATGCAGCTTCCAGGTTTCTTGGTTTCCTGAGTGGGAAGAAATACGGTGGTGCAGGTGGCAGAAATGGAACGACGCTTGGGATATCGCTGAGCCGTTTGAAGAGTTGCCAACGAATGTCAACGACGAGCCAACATGGCGTGGCGAGAAAAGTGTCTGAGTTTGCCCACAATGGACAACATTGTGCTGCTGGTAGTTGAATCATCATAATGAGTCATGACTCCATGAGCATGATGAGCATGCAATCAATATGTGGCCACATGCTGAATCAGATTGTTGGAAGTTGAAGGCTTTCGAAGCAGTTTTCTCGGATGCGCGGTTTGATTTTACACCCGCATTTTTGGGATCCCTTAGTAGTCGGCCGGGCGGCGGTTCTCAAGCCAAGTGGCCAACTTTCAGGCCTTCCAGGCTTTGACGCCACGATGGTCGTCCTCTCTGCAGCCATTATCAAAAAGGACAAGACCCTTGTAGCGCGTTCCACTGGCCTGTTTGGGAAACCGCCTGTCATCGTGGTGTGTGTGCTACTGTTTTTTGTAAGCTTAGCAATGGGAATCATACAAAACAGCACCACAGCTGTTTTTATCTGACAAAAGAAGACAAAAGACTCAAAAGACAATAGAGGATAGATGAAGGATGAGGATAATAGAGGTCTCAGCTTCCACTCTCCTGAGCTTTCTCCGATTTTCTTCGTGTGGCCAGGGCAATTTGTCGAGATGACTCGACTCCGCATCGAGGTCTACGCCTACTTGCATGGCAGTTTAGAAATTGACGTTGCAGTTTTGTGCTACCATTTTGACAACCAGCCTTTCCCGAGGGTCTGCTTGGTGCCTTCACAAAGCTGGTAGACAGTGGAAAGGATCACACCTTTGTCTTGACCTTGGGTGCGCATTTGGCCCGGTCATTTGACCTCATTGAATGACAGCAACGTAGACCTTCAGTCTGAGGTCGAGACAGAGTGCGGAGACCCGATTTCTGCTCACATTTCTCTTTCCACCGCGATGCAGTTATCTGCGTGATGCCGCCCACCCCCATGCTTTTTTGTCAGGTCCGTGCGCTACGTGTACCAGCCCATGGAGTCTCTTAACTTAGTAGTTATCACCAACAAGGCGAGCAACATTTTGGAGGACTGTCTGCCATTGCACTCATTCCACTGCGGAAGATGGAGCCAAGTTGCTTCCTGATACGACAATGCATAATTCAAGAGGCTGCCACTTCGGAACACTTTTGTGGCCCCAACATCCCTTTACATAGTCCTATCAGACTACGTTGCCTCGGTGGTTTGGCTGGGGATCTAGTCCCCTGGAAGTAGTCACATACCAAGTCTGTAGCAGCGATTCAGAATTCCTCTCAGTCGAAGATGGGAAATGACCCCGCAGGACTTGGAAACGCTGCGCCTGTTAGCAAAGGCGGTGCTTGATGACCCTACGAACTGACATTCGATGTAGTCTGCTGAACGAAAGTCAGATGATTTGGCGACATTTTTGGCAACTCAAAAATTTCTGCAATCCTTCTTTCAACCTTTCAGACAATCTTTTCAGCATTTTGTGACCCGCTTGCTGTGAAGAGTTTGCTGCAATGCCCGCAAGGTTGTCCAAGACTGCTGCGAGATTCAAGTCTCTGAGGAAAATGTCTTGGCACCTGGTGCTGAGTCAATTTGTCAATAAACAGAAAAGCTTCTCACACAATCTCACACGCAAATTCAGGTGTACAAATACGTTGAAGATCTATGACTCGTAATGTGTGTGTCGGTATACAGGATATCTGCATTGATGAAATTGCCAATTGGGAGGTGTAGAGTTACAGTGCACTTGCAAGGGAAGAAAAATTCAGAACCCAAATGGGAGGTTTTGAAGCATGCCTTCGACATCGTCTTTGCCTTCGATGAGGCCACGAAGAACTTTCCCAGTTTTTTTCCTGTCAAGTTGCTGAAGTTGACTGTACAGTTTTCGAAAGGGTTCATGGCAGTTACGCAGTTGTACCTGAGTAAATGCGGTTGCATCAAATTGAAAACCATCCAGCATGATGGAGCCACTTTGTCCGATTTCAGTCGCTTCTTTTAGGTGATCTCTTTTGGCTATCGCGAGAGTGCAAGGGTCTCAGGAGCTGAATTTGTCACCTTTTCACATCCTCTTTGATAAGGAAATCACAAAATTCCCCATATTTGTCCTGAGATGCATTTCAAGAACACTGGAGCTTATACATTAATCGGGATGGGCACTGGCAATGCTTGGTGGCTACTAGGCTACTAGGACTCTTGTTTCTTGATCTCCTCAGTTCAAGGGTTTTTGTGCACCCAGCTCGGTGGTTCAGAAAGAAGAATTGCCAGCTTTCCCCCTTGTCCAATCTGATTTTAGTTCTCCAGCCTATTTTTATGATTTCGAACTTACTTTTATGTCCAAGCATGTGCCTCTGATCTTGCTGATGGTTTCCGTTGCTTCACGTTGGACAAGGTGACTCTATCACAAATTAAGACCTACACAGAGATGGACAGTCATGAAGAGAGGCTGCCAGGTACCCAGTTCTGGGGATCGTGGGTGCCATCCAAAACATGACGACCAAGCTTGCCAAAATTGATGCACCAAGGCACATGATGGTGGAACAAAGCAAAATCAATGAGGTCTGGAACTTTAAAATGAGACCGGATGAAAGAGCATATCAAATTATAGATATCACTCAAGCCTTTTGGGATTCAGACCTTTGAGATGGACTTAGACTCCAGAAGAAAAGCTTCAATGTACTTGGTCTCATCATTTTAGGTGTAGCTTTAGACAAGAATACATTCCAAGCAGCTCATCCGTCCTTTTGGAGATGCTGTTTTGCGTAATCTCCAGTACCAGCCCGCGCCGGGGCAATTCCCTATGTGGAAAAAAACACAGATTGAAGTCACAGGCGAGAGAAATGGCGAAGAAAAAGCAAATGGAGCTTGTCAAAGGCTCAGGAAGACAAACATGTGGAAATCAAACTCCATTTATCTCCATTTAGTGTCCCATGTTCCCTGTGTTCCCTGCATTTTCCTGTTGGCGTCCTTTTTTTTGGCTGTCAGTTTGGATGATGAAATTTTCCAGGCCAAGCAACGAGCTTTGCAGCCCAAGGATGCTGCAGGGCCTGGTTTTGGTAGTTGGGTTCCTCAGATCCAAAATCATTTTCAGTTGTGATATGCAGCATAACACCATCCCCTGTGGTAGCCAGAGGGGTGTAGGCACCCCACGCATCTACATAGCTCCCCATCGTCTCAAGGTGATTCACTGCCTGGTATTGGTCCCAGCATGGGTGTCTGAGCTGCAAGAGCTGTCTGAGCTGAGATTTTGACAATGGTCATGGCGATGATAATGGTGGTGGTGATGA